>JARYZH020000549.1:0-133291 GCA_030021035.2 Notholithocarpus densiflorus
TAAAGCAACCGACGAATGTCCTAAACAAGAAGATGATGAAGCTGCTTCCAAGGCTTGGACCAAGAAGAATGCCATGGCTTTACACATGATCCAGATTTCATGCGGGCCACGCATAAGTATAGTGATTAGTCTGATTACTTCAGCCAAAATTGCTTGGGAAACTTTGGAAGAAATATGCAGGATCTCCAAAAGTTATTATGATGGTATGTCTCTCTATACTGCACGTGCTCAAACATTTTTATACCTAAAATAGGTCTAAGGTCTACAAGATACGATAGTAAACTTACCCCAAAAAGAACCCTATCCTAAAAGAAAGAAATAAAATGAAATACAAAATAATCACGCTTTTCCTCCTCCCCTCTGTCTCGTCTGGTTGCCACCATCATTACAACCTTAATAATACATCAGCAGTATTAACAAAAGCAAAGCCAACGTTTGAACAACGGGAATGGCCTTATGTCGGAGGACATGTGATGGGTGCCAAATCCATGATTGAAGCATTCAAAAAAGACCCATTTGGTTACTGCCGCAAAAACGCCCCATCCCCACAGCAATTTTATTTAGGTTTAATAAATTATAATTTGTGGTCTTATAATATGCTTTTATGCTATAAACATATAGTTAGCCTCTTTTTTCTTTTTTTTTTCCCAAAAAATAAAGATAGGCTCTTTTGTGGTCAAATCTCATACTACTTATCTAATAAGTTTTGGATTAAATTACAAATTACGTCCACTAATTTTTTTTCTCAAATTCAATTCAGTTTAGCATTTAAACTTCACTTTTGTTTAATTTAGTTCTTTACTTTCAAGTTTATTCAATTCATGTCTTCTTGTGAAATGTAATTTCCTTCAAGATGGAATTGAAGATTCATGATAGCAGCATGGTGTTATAGTGCCTCCATGCATTAAACACTGGGCTCAAGGAATCAAAGGGTTGCAAGATTTTTCCATCAACATAAAAAATCTTATTTTTGACAGTTACTACCATGAGAAAAGATCTACTTTCAAGTGTTGTAATTGTGTCATCCATAAAAAGTTGAGTGACAAGAATAGTGCCTGGATTATCCTCCACTATGCAAATAGTAAGGGTTTCAAGCATATTCTTCAGTTGAAGCCTGGTTTGGAAAATGTGTTTTAGCAAACATTGAAGAAGCTACCACTGAAGGGTGACCAAGCTATATATATACAGTAAATCTCACTTTTTTACTTCATCCAAAAAAATGTAATTATGTTCTGTTTTCCCCATTAGTTAAAATTTCCCCCCATCTGTCCAACTTTATTTTGTTCTCCCAGATCTGCTATCAATTATTGGAATTTTATTTATTTTTAATGGCTGCTACTAGTTATATTCTTGTTTGGGTGGCTGGTAGCCTTCTATCCATTTTGTAATTATTCTTTCATTTAGATCTTCCAAATTACAGGTTAAATATAATTAGGTGAGGAAAATGCCATAAAGTTGCTCGCTGTTATTTTTTTTCTTAGGATTTTAATCTCTTGCTGTTAAATTAAATCATAATATATTTTCATTATCAAATGGAAAATTATTGTCTCATACTCCCAATATTCATACTCTATACACACCGGACATCACTTTGAAAAAGAGTAAATTCCAATGTTTCCCCCTCTAATTTGGAATTAAAATACAAATTATTTACACTAACCTCTTCTAAATAACCGAAAATAGGCTCCAAAAAACTTAAATTTTGTATTTTACCCTTCACTTAAATTGCCATTCACACTCCTCTAATAGGAACTTTGGAAAAAAAAAATTCCCCAAAGAATTTTAATGTATTTTTAATCATTCAGGGGAGGGCATGTGTAAATAATTTATATTTTAAAGGAAGTTACTATCTTATTCCAAATTAAGGGGAGGTGAGTGTCATAACAAAAAGTCTTAGAAAAAGTCACTGCTTCGGTGCTTCCCCTTTCAAAAAATGTGCATACATGATGTCCACTCTTTGTAAACAATTGTCTGGAATGCAAAGTGTGTACATTGGAAGTATGAGGAGAAGCTAAGATCAGGTAAACACGTAAAGCTAGAATGGTTGAAATGTAATATACCTAATACCCCACTACGGTATTTTGGATATCTACAAGAGTTTAATAGAATCTTCACAATTTTATATGTGAGAATGACATATTAAATTGTTGCTGGTGTTTCAGTTCCAGAGAAGGAGGAAGAAAGTTATGTGGCTTGGAGCAATCGGATGAAAACATTTTTAAATTTTGCTGATCTTTGGAACATTGTTGAAACAACCACCGAACCAACTACACCTGCTTGGAGCAAGCAGAATGCTTTGGCCTTATATTTGATCAGGGAATCCTGCGGGTCGGACAGATTTTCTTTGATAGAGAAAATTAGTAATGCTGACATGGCTTGGGATATCTTAAGATTTGCAGACTCAGGTAGCTATTTCTCTCCTAAAGATACACATGCTCTATCATTCTAAAATAATAGCTTAAAGTTTTCAAATCGATGATAAAATAATAGCTAAAATAATAACACTGGAGTGGTTGCCATTGTTTCTTCGCTGTATTCGCTGTGGTTGTGGTGGTGGTGGTTTCGGTGAGTCTTTGCCCATTTTGGTCACGGATAGGGTTGTAAAGAAATAAAATTTCTGAATGAAACTAATAAGAAAGAAACTCTCTCTTAATAAGATTCTTATTATTGAAGAAAAGAAATGGAGAGCATGAAAATAAAATACAAAGCTCCTCTGCTATTTATACTACATAACAGAGCAAGTACACGAGCACAAAAAAAGAGCGGAAAAAGAAAACAGAAATAACAAATCTAACTAACGCGACGGTTACAAAAGAAACTAATAAGATTATGACACGTGTGCTAACTATACGACATAGCTTTGTGAATTTTCGTTTCTTCTTGTTTAATGATACGGCATCGTTTCTTTGTCTCTTGTTTCTTTTCATTAATCATAATGACACCGTTTCCATCTTTGGGTTCTTCTACTATTTCTTCACAAAACGCTGCCGTTTTCTTCAGCTTCTTTTCTTGTATTCTCTTTTCAACTTTAACAAAGGCGTGCTCAGAGAGAGAGAGAGAGAGAGAGAGAGGGAGAGAAATGGTTATGGTACGAGCAGTGATGACAGTTCTGATTATTGGGTTATTAAGAATTTAGGGGGTGCTGAATGAGGTGAGGATGGATGAATGAGATACCTGTGAGATATGGATGATAAGGAAGGTCTGTGTATGTCTAAATTCTATATAACTGTGAATTATGAGTTTGATTCCTTTAATATGTAACCAGCTCCCTACTTTCTTGATCGATAAGGAGAGTGCTGTAAAGAAATGACTCTCCAAGTGTTCCATATATCTTTTTTTCGGTGAAATTACTATTTTGGTTCATACATTTTAGGGTTATAATCAGTTTGTTCTTTACATTTTAGTAAGAATCAATTTGGTCTTTGCTATATTCAACTTGTAATTAATTTAGTCCCTATTGAAAACTCGTTAACAAAAAATGCTGATGTGGCAAACAAATGACAAGCTAATTGGCACACTTGAAACTTACGTGGCGATTGAAAAAAAATTTCAATTAACATTAAAAAAATTGCCACAACGTTTAAATGGAAAACAAAAAACAAAAACACAAAAATCAATTTCTTTCTAAACAAACACTTGGTCCATTTGGTTGGGGATGAAAAAATGAGAGGGGACCAAAACTGATTTTAACCAAAAAAAGAAAAATTGATTGGGGTGTGAAAAAATGGGAGGATGGAAAATGGGAAGATGAAGGAAAAGTGGAATGATAGAAGAGATTTTAATTTCCCCTATTTGTGTTTGGTTGGCAGGTGAAAATGTGGAGGTGAAAACGTGGAGGGATAGAAAACCTTTTTTGTTTGGTTGAGAAGAAAAATAAGAGGATAAAAAATAAAATTTGTATAAAATTACTAATATGCCCTTATTAAAAAATGATGCCCAATAAAAAAAAATAAAAAAATACAATCAGCCAAGGTTATTAAAAAAGAAAAATAACATCCAATAAAAAAACATTTAAGAAAAAATCCTTACGTTGAAGAAGAGTGAAATGCCCTAAAAGGAACCAAACACCAAAATAAAAAAATAAAAAAAGAAGTGAAGCAATGCATCACGTCCATAAAAAGAAAAAAAAGAAACAATCAAAACATGAGATAAAGGATAGTATAGTCATTTGACTACAACTACTCTTGTCCTCTTTATTTTCTCCCCAAATTGGGGAGGTAACATTTTGGTAGGACCCAAACATTTTCTCCTCTACAACATTTCAAGCTTTCTCTTACTTTTATCTATTTTTGTGGTTTTCTTCATTTGTTTGTCTTTAGCTGCCTCTCATTTTACTTTTGCTAAATGGCCGTGTGCATGCTTTTTTTGATCAATGGCGTGTGTATGCTATTTTCATTCTCTCTTTTTATTTTAACTAGGAATAGTAGGATGTTTTTTTTTTCTTTGATTTTTATTTATTTTTAATTGGGCATTATTTTTGTTTTAATAAACTTGGTGGAATTATTTTTTTGGTTGATTTTTTTTTATTTTTATATTTTTTTATATTTTTTACTTGAGCACAATTTTTTTTAATAAGGACATATCATTCAATTTATATCTACATCATTTTTCATCATCTCATTTTTCTTCTCAATCAAACAAATGAGTTTTCCACTTTTCTATCTTTTCACCATTTTCATCCTTCCACTTTTGCACCCTTTCAACCAAACAAACCCTAAATACTCAAAATTTTATCTTTCTTCTCTTAGCCATGAATCACTACATGAAACTTGAGTCTCGAAACCTTTTTCTTTGTTCTTTTCCTGGGGTTAACTAAAACTGGAACAAAGGGGTGGTTATCGCTTTTCTCTACATGTCCAAGACGAAATTTGCTGATAGGATTTTGAGTTTCATTTGGCTTTTATCTCTTTGTTGGTCAAAATATGTGGGTACATGAGTTTGGCTTTGAATTTTCTCTGGGTCTCACTGATAGTTTGAAGAGCAGGTGAAATTTTCTTTGTTCTTACTGATAATTTGTAGCAATTTTTTTAATATTAATTAAAAAATTTATTATTATTTTACTCACCACATAAGCTTCAAGTGTGCCAACTTGTCATTCGTTTGTCACGTAAGTATTTTCTGTTAATGAGCTAATGGTAACGACTAAATTGACAGCAACTTGAAAATAGCAGAGACCAAATTGATTGCTACAAAAATTTTGGGACTAAATTGACGGTGACTCTAAAATGTAGGGTCCAAAATAGTATTTTTACCTTCATTTTTATCTATGTTGGCTCCTACTGTTCACTAAAATAATAAAACACGACCCCACATCTGAAGCTCTATCCCTGTTCAAATTTTGGCTTTTTGCCTGGAATTTTTTCACCTAAGTTAAAGACAGAATTCACTATGTCCTTGAGTTTGGCATAGAATTCATCGAACGCCTCATCGTCATCCATCCTTATTTCTTCAAAGTTCGCGATAAGCCTTTGAAGCTTGAAATTTTTCACAGCTTTGGTACCTTCATAAGTGTTTTGAAGGATTGTCCATGCTTCATTGGCACTCTCAGTGGATGAGATCTTCTTAAACTCCTCGTTAGTCACAAAACTAAATAAGGCATTCAACGCTCTACTATTGAAATTTGCAGCTTTGATCTTGTCATCATCCCAAGATGTGGGCGGATCAGTAGGTTTGGTCCATCTAACCTCAACAGCCAGCCAGACCTTTTCATCTAAAGATTGCAAAAAATCTCTTATGTGTACTTTCTAGTATGCATATTTAGTACCATAAAAAAAGGAGGTATAATCAACAATTGTCCACGATCCATAACAATAGGGGTTAATGGATCACATAACAAAGATTAAAACATTATCAGAGAGTTTCCGCTCTGATACCACTTGTTGGGTTAAGATAGATTGACTTCAGTTAATTAATTCAATTACCCAAGTTGATTAATTAGGTCAAATTACATGCAAATCGTGGAGGTACTAACAAATCACCAAATAAACTAAATGCAGCTGAAAAAAAATTGATACAGTGATTTGTTGACAAATGAGAAAATTTTTTGTAAGGCAAAAACCCTACCGAGTGAATTTAAGATTACAATTCCCAAGAATCCACTAATCAATAATCAAGCAGTTATAAGTATGAGGAATCTTACCACTACCTTGACCTATCCCAAAATACCAACCTACAGTTGAACTTTCGCTCCAATACCCAATTGGACTTGATTTTGTAGTAGCCTTCTTTCATTTATTGAAAAAATCTCCAATATGTGACTAACTCTTTTGCACGAATCTCAGTACGTGATTAACTCCAGCAACTTGAATGATTATTGTTGGCTGCAAAGTTTTTCACTTCATCAACAATAAAGATTAGGAAACACTTGGTTACAAAATCCAAAGGCATACAAATGCAGTAGTTTCAACAGAGAATATGTGTTCTTATGCCTTTATTTTCGTGTGTGATGACTTTTAAAATAAGCGTTATATATAACTAGGGTTGTGAGAAAAGAAACCCTAATCAAACAATTCATCATGGGCCGAATTTCAGACATGGAAATTCTGAAATCGTAATTCTCGATAAATCAAGCTTGTGTTGAGCTTTCTCATTAATCCTCGATAGCAGCATCTGTCAAGTTAGTGTTGAGACTTAATGAATCATCTTTTCTTCACTTTTTTTTTGGATCAATCTTCATGTCTTTAATGAACCCACTTGATATGTTTGAACAACATACTCCTTGATAACCACCGCACACCCTTGGTGCAGTGGTCACTCCACAAGTATAAATGCTTGTGAGGTGTGGGGGGCAAGGACCGGGGTTCAAGTCTCTAGGAGGGAGCTTCACACACATATACACTTAGATTAGGATAGAGTAGAAATTCTATCTTGTATAAAAAAAAGCATACTCCTTAATACATTAAACCCAACTTAAATCTACCAAATTACAAGTAAAGTGCGTTTTGTCAAAGGATTAGCCAATTACATTGAAAATATGACTCTAACAGCTTTCTTCTTCAAGAGAGCTACTGTAGCAATTTTAAAAAAATTTAGAGTTTAGAGAGGCTGTTGGAGGGTGTTTTTTGAGTGTTTCCTCTCCAAAGATATTTTCTGAGAGCCTATTGGAGATGCTCTAAGATCTAAAAACAAATTCCCACTATAGCGGAATTTAGTTATTTTCTTCACTTATTTTATTCCCTCTCTCTCTCTCTCTCTCTCTCTACTTTGAAAAACTCAGATTTCCTTCACACTCTCTCTCCTATCACCAATTCAGTGGGTTGTCTCTATAGATGAGACGGCGTTGAAGTTAAGTGGTCATCTATGGGTTGCATGGTGGTTGATTTGAGAGTTTTGGATTTGGTTGTGGTGGCCATCGTGGCTGTACTGGGTGGTTAATGATGCTATTGGTAGGTTTGGCATTGGGTTTTCGTGGCTGGGTTTGGCCATAGTCGATGGTGGTTGTCACTGGGTGTAATGTTGGCTGGGTTAGGGCCGTTTGGCCACTCGTGGTGTTGACCATTGGTGCTGTATGGGTTTAATATTATTTTAATGGATGAGAGGTAAAATAAAAAAATGGAAGGTAGGGTTTATTGTCAAGTAAGAATGTAAAAATAAAGTAAAATGCTAAAGTTACAAACTATTTTACCTTTTTTTTTTGTATAAACTGCTGATGTGGTGGGTGGTTATTAGAAAGTAAAAATGTGATGTTAAAGTTGGTCTCATGAATTTGTAATTTTTTAGCAATGAAACTTGATGGGCCTCATATATACCAATGCTTCGAGCTAATCTAGTTGGAAAGAACTAGTTGATTTTGTATTAAATATAATTGTTTTAGGTTCTCCGGGAAAATCTGGTGATCATGTTTGTTTGTATTTTTGGTTTTTAGTAATTCTTTATTGATTAAAATAAAATTTAATGATTTTAATATAAAAAATATATTTTTTAAAAAAGTTTTTAACGGTATGGAGAACAAAGAGAAGTGAAATATGAGATCCTCACACTCTCGGTCTCACTCCTTTAATCACTTAAAAAGGGAAAAAAAAAAAGTAGAAAAGAAAAGGAAGAAGATGCAATAGCATCACACACCATCACAGAGGAGAATTTTGTGCTTGTACTTTTAAATAAATTAAGGAAAAAATAATGGATACCCTAAGGACATTGGTTTAGAAAATACCTTTAATAACTTTTTATGAAAAAAGAATCATTAATAAATGTTCTAAGGGCACCCATTAACTATACACATAAATTAAATCTGAGAAAGAAGTATTATAAACATTAGTGCAAATTCATGGATATGTGCTACATATTCTTTGTCATCTTTTTTGTGTTTTACTTTTTTTTTTTTTTTGACTCAAGTGTTTTACTTAATACTCGACCGATCATAATAATAATAAAGAATAATAAATATAGAAAGTGATAAATTCCTGTCTCACTTTTTGTGTTCTAGTTGATACTAAATATTCTCTAATCACACTGTATATATATTCTGGTTGAATTCAGGCGCAACTCCCGTGCAAATAATATTATTTGTTTAGTCAATGCTGAAATATAAATGAAAAGAATAATGATCCAGGGATTGCAATTAGATATTCCAAATATTTTGACTTCTATAGTAAAAGTACTAAAAACTCGGCAGGGATGGAGAACGATGAGAACGGTCGCTTCAGTCAGTATGTATCCCTTGAAAAACATATCCGCGAAGGTAAATGGGATGCTGCTAATCAGTTCATTAGCTCCAATTCGGAGATAGTGACTGCAAAAATTTCAATTTTTGGAAGTACGGCTTTACACATTGCTATCTTTGAAGGACATATGAATATTGTGGAGGAGTTGGTAAATATAATGTCGAAAGACAACTTAAAAATAAAAGATGCAGGTGATTTAACTGTTCTAGGTTATTGTGCTATTGTTGGAAACATCCAGATGGCAAAATGTATAATTGGGAAGAGCCGGACCTTACTTAGCATTGGAAATGAAAGCGATAACCTCATTCCAGTCGTGCTAGCTCTTACGTATAACCCCCATGGAACAGAAATGGCCCGCTATCTCTATTCTGAAACTCTTTTAAAAGATCTAATGCCAAGAAATGGCATCAACGGTGCTATGTTTATTACCCGGGCTATTTATTCCAAAGCTATTGGTAAGAACTTCAGATTCAACTATATTTTCGTATTCATTTCTATGCTTTGAAACACTCGGCATGATTCCCTTACAATTAATTGCTTATGTTTGCAACTCAATAGATATGGCTTTGCATTTACTTGAGTGTTACCCTAAGTTGGCTATCGCTCTGGATTGCCACGAGCGGTCTCCTGTGGAAGTATTGGCTGGCATGTCTTTTGCATATCAGAGTGGAAATCGGCTCGTATATTGGAAACAGTGGATCTACAACAGTGAGTATCACTCTCTTTTCTTGATCAGTCTATTAAATTATGTTATTTTTCTCACACCTTGGCGAGTTAATTAAAGAATGTTGGTTTTATATATAGTTATTTTAAAACCTCGTTTTTTTTTTTTTAATATATATATATACATATATATATATTTATACAATTATACTTTCACCCAAATCTTGTTTAGGTGAGACAGAAATTATATTGATAACTGAAAGTATACAAAGTAAAAACTCTGAGCATAAAGCCAAATAGGGGAAAGACAATGGCTATAGCAGTAGGAAGAAACTACCAAAAAAAACATGGAGGAAACAGTACAAGTAAAACCTGAGCAGACGAAAGTAAAACAAAATCAAGAGCTTCGGTGTGCAGCCACGAGCCTCAGATGACTGATACTCATCCAAGAAACCAAGGGCTCCATCTAAAATGGATCTGGGGAGGGCTTGAAATTTCTTGAAATAAAATTTATTCCGAGCACTCCAAATTGCCAAGACATCACCGCCCAACATTCCACATCAAATTGATGAAGTCTGTCCACCATCAACCTAAATAAAGCGAAGAAATCTTGGATAGCATTGAAACATTTTTGAATCTTTGCCTTATACAAAGCCAAACGTTCCTTGCAAATGGACATTCCCATAGTAGGTGGCCTACAATTCAGGTTGTTGGCAGCATAGATCATACCGTGTGTAGATATCGTATTTTGTCTACTCTTAATTTGCGTGCCGGACCAAGGTTTTCAGACCCGGACCGTTTATTGAAACGTAAAAGGGAAAAGTTCAAGGTTTTTGAGGTCGAACCGAGGTCGAACCGGGGTCGAACTGTGATGACGTCATAATTAATTTAATAATTAATTAAAGCCTAAATATAGATATTAAATTTATAAAACTAGGAAAATTGACAATATATCTATATATGTGAGGGAAATTTAATGATTTTCAAGCATATATTTAATAATTAAATAAGAAATTTAATAAAATAAAATAAAAATCATGAAAATATTAAAATTTATGATTAATTTTTGAAGTAAAGTTGAATATTTTTGAAGGATTTTAATTATAATTTTTTTTTATTCCTTGTAAGAGATGAATAATTTAGTTAAGGGTCCGTTTGGATACAACTTATTTTGCTGAACTGAAAACTGAAAACTGAAAACACTGTAGCAAAATAATTTTTAAATGTGTGAATAGTACTATGGGACCCATTTTTAATATTTTTTAACCTGTGAATAGTGCTAAATAGTGTATGAACAGTTACTCTTGTTCCCTGCACAGTGCTCACATGTGATGTTACTGTTCACGCTGGAAGAAAAAAAAAAAAAAAAAAAAAAACGACTGAAAACGTGAACGTGGATCCGCAAACGCGGATCCAAACCAGCACTAAGTAGAATAAAATTGTGTTAAGTTGTTTTTTTTTTTTAAAAAAAAATTGCTAAGGGGTTGGACTGCACGGTTCTCACCGGTTCGTGCGGTCCAACCCCGGTTTTAGCGGTTTACGGAATTAACAAAAAATTCGGTTCTTTAGGCTTAAAAAATCGGTTTTCATCTCGATTTTCGATTTTCACGGTCCGACCTTCCGGTCCAGTCCAGTTCTAAGAACTATGTGCCGGACCTCGAAAATTATAAAAATATTAACTTTTGTCCACGGGGCCATGGAAACACCTAGATTGACGTGACGCAACCCGTTTGGGTATCGGAGCACTTGAAGTGCTATTTTAGGTCCAACTAATCAAAATGCCCCTAGTCAACCCTAGGTTAACCAAAAGTCAAAGTTGGTCAAAATTATCCCAAAACAACATGTTTCATATTTCTACATCAAACTCGAGCTATTCGGAGATTTTTGTCAACTTTGACAAAGTTTGACTTGAGGTTGACTCTCAAAGGCATCAAAAACCCTAATTTTGATCCGTCCATTAGAATGAGTTGGGGCTAGCATCGTTGCAAATATTATTGAATTCTCTTTCCAACTACTATTCATGGGTCAAAATTGAAGTGAAAATGATTGAGATCTCTCGAAAACTGGGCGGAGCGCGTCAATACACTTCCCAAGGCCATAACTTTTGATCCGACTGTTAGAATTTCAACTTCTTTAGTGTTCTGGAAACTAGACATTCAGATCTTTCCAGGGATACCAAGATCAACTCAATCGGAGTTTGGAAAGATCTTCAAATATGCATCCAAAGTCAAATCAATTGACCCTAGATAATTAATTCAAGGCGTAAATGCACTTTTGGTCCTTATATTTTGGGTCATTTCTCAATTTGGTCTCTAAACTGAGTTTGCTCCTAGGTCAGTCTTTGATTTCAGAAAATCGTTTTTATTTTAGTCCCTACCGTCAACCTAATAACAGAAAATGCATACGTAGAAAACGGAATGCACTGTTTGCTGACGTAGCTAATAAAATAATAATAAAAAATTATATTTAGCATTTTTTAAATACCACATTAGCATTTAAATTAATAAAAAAGCCAACTCATAATTTTTTTTTAAAAAAAGTAAATTAAATTAAAAAAAAAAACCTTAAATCTAATTTAAACTAAAATCATTTCTTAAAAAATCAAACATCATTATCTTTTACTTTTTAATTCTTTTTTATTTTGTTTTTATTTTTCTTTAACTTCATCACTCATCAGCTTTAAAAAAATCCCTACACTTAAAGACTAATCTCAAATTCTCTCACTCTCCACTGTTCATGGCTGAAGCTCACTGAGCCTTCTTCTCCACCATGCGCCAGAGCTCACAAGCAGACCAACGGCGAGCAGATCAAGCTTCTTCTCCCTCTCTCTTTCTACAAAAATCTGGTCTAAAGCTCGCTCTCTCTCTTTTGACTTTTCCTCGAATCAAGATCTCTCTCTTTTGGCTTTCTCTTTTAGATTTGGCTTTGATCTAGGTTTAGAGAGGGAGATGGGCTGAGATTGGTGGTAGTCGTTGTTAAGTGGTGGTTGGTCTGGTGGTGGGTGGGGCAGGATCGTTGGATGGGTTTGTTGTTGGCGTGGGTTGCGGTGGCTTGATGGACTGATCGGTGGCAGCGGTGGTGATTGGTGGTTTGATCTGTTCATGTGGGTTTCGGATTACAGGATCGGTGGCTTGATGTGGCTTGATCAGTGGGTTTCTTATCTGGGTTTATGGGTTTGATTTGTTAAAGGTTTCAGTGGAGGATAGGGATTTTGTATGTATTTTAAGCATCGGTTTATTAGATGTAAGTTATTTTAGTGTTTGGTTTGAAAGAAAATCTTGATTTTCTGGGGAAATGTTGATGATTGTTCAAGGAAAATTTATGAGGTTGGTTGGGTTTGTTGTTATTGTGAGCCGAATCTACTAGGTTTGTGTGTGTATGTTTGTTTCATAAGAAAAATTTTGGTTTTGTGTGGAAAGAAAATGTTGTGAAGAAAATCTTAGGCATCAACTTGTTAGATGAGAATTTTACAGTGTTTGGTTTGAAAGAAATTTTCTGGGAAAGATGTTGAACACCCAGATATTTTTTGTGTTCCTAAGTTCTTGTGATTTGGGTTTATATTTTTGTGTATTCATTTTCAAATATGAATCTATGTTTTTTTATGTTTTTAATTTTGTTTTTATGTATTTTTAATTTTGTTAAAATTTATAAATTATTATTTTTAAATCAGATGTTGACATGGCATGCTGATGTGGTTTTATTAGTATTATTTTATTAGCCATGTCAGCATATAACACGCCAACAGTGCATTCTGTTTGCCACGTATGCATTTTCTGTTACTGGGTTGATGGCAGGGACTAAAATAAAAACGATTTTCTGAAATCAGGGACTGACTTAGGAGCAAAATCAGTTTAGGGACCAAATCGAGAAATGACCCAAAATGTAGGGACCAAAAGTGCATTTACGTCTTAATTCAATTATTCATGTTGATTAATTAGATCAAATTACATGCAATATTATGGAGGCACAAACAAATCAACAATTTAAACTAGAGTGCAGCGGAAATTAAATTTGACACGATGATTTGATTACGAATGGGGAAAACTATCACAAGAAAAAAACCCCACCGAGTGAATTTCAGGTTACCACTCCCGAAGAATTCTCTAATCAAGAACAAGTGGTTACAAGTATATACTTTAAACTATATACTAGCAGAATCTTGCAACTATATACTGACATACAATTGAACCTTTAATTTAATCTCCAATTGGACTTGATCTTGTAAAAGCCTTCTCCTTTGCATGAATCCCAATACGTGATTGACTTCTTTGCATGAATCCCACTACATGATTGACTTCTTTGCATGAATCCCACTACATGACTGACTTCTTTGCACGAATCCCAATATTTGACTAACTCCACAACAACCCTTTTGATTGTTGTAGTTGATTTGCAGCAACTTCACATAAAAACACCAATAAGATCTTCAATTGTTAGTGCCAGAGACTTTGCTTGGCACAGAACCCAAAGGCGAACAAGTGTCACAACAAGATCCCTTTCTTCTGTTTTCTGAACTCATAGGTTCAAAAGGTAGAGACTATAGTTTCAATAAGAAAACTTTATGAATCATTAGGGCTAGGGTTTTCTTTCTCTACCACCTTATTTAAATAGGAGCTTAATAGGTCTTTTAAATGGGCTCTCTTATTCCTATTAGGTTTATCCATAAACAAATAGCCAATTAGAATAAAATGTTGTAGGCTGAATTTTGAAATCCCGTATCTCAATAGATTGAGAGGTATCGAACCTCATTAAGTCTTGATAGATCAAAGGTGTCGAGCTTCGTATCGGGACTTGCAGATTAAGATTTTCTTGAGCAATTTCTCGAGTATTTTTCATATCTTCAATATTAGTACTTGTTATACTTCTTCAAAGTACTTCATGATAATCTTGAAACCACTTAGAACTACTCAATTACAAGTAAAGTGCATTTTGTCATAGGATATGCCAATTAAATAAAGATATCTCTAACGATCTCCCCTTAAGCAATCCGTGACAAAACCCCCAAGAGTACAATGAATGTTCTAGAATACATTATACTAATGAGCACATAAAAAATAAGTCTACTATAATACTTGAACTCTTGAAAAACTTTGTAAGAGAGAGATCAATGTATGAATATGACTTTGTAACCTGTCATTAACTGAAATACTAAACAAGATACATTAAGGCATCATGTGTGAAATGTAAGACAAGTTATATAAATGCAATCCAAGTGCAAGAGATAAGAAAAGAAAAGCATATGTGATACAATAAGAGAACATAAATTATAGTTTATATCAAATTAGCTTAAATGTACATGAAAGGTTTACAAAAACTAAAAGTACATGAGATAACTCCTATACTATACAAAAGTCATAAAAAATTTCTCACTACATCTCTCAAAGCACTCTACCCTTAACAAGTAGCCTATCCACTCTCAAAACTACTCCCCCTTTTTGTCATGATGGACAAAGGTGGATCACTGTGAGGTAGTCATCTCGTCATCAGAAGAAGTGGCAGAAGCTTCATCATCATCTTCACTAGCAGAAGAGGCAATTGAAGAGACATTCTCTGGAGCAAGAGCAAAACCACCTAGTCTAGACTGGATGCTTGCAATGCGTCTTATATGAGTGTTCATCTGAGACATCTTATCAGTAAGATGTGTAAGACAATCATCATGAGAGGTCTAAAGCTCTCGGATTGCACCAATGTCACCTCTAACTAGCTGCAACTGATCAAGAATGGAAGCAAGAGTCGCCTCTACTCCGAAAGAAGAAGATGGAGCAAATGAAGATGATGGTCAGGATGTGAAGGCAGTATCCTCATTAGTTCTAAACTCAAACTCTTCCCGGCAAGCAGGAGTCGAATTATCTCTAGACCTCTTAGCCTAGGCCGTCGGTTGCAAAAAGTTCCTAGATAAAGTCACCTTCCTTAAAGCACCCATGACGTAGAAGGGAGAAGAAGGGAAAGAAACACGGAAATGAGTGAGGAGTCGAGTGATAGCAAAGGGGAAAATGAACTTTCTCATGATTTGTAGTATCAAGATATGTATCCATAATGGATAGTATCATCTGCAAAGGAAAATCTATGGATAGACCTTCAGTAGTCAATAAAGAAATTGAGCACGAGTTTTGATGATGATGTTATAATGAGCATGATCATGATCATGATTAGAATCCTAAGGTTTTGAGCAAAATCATGTGCCACCATACTGAGGATTCCACCCCAAGTAGATGGATATTCATAAAAACAAGAGGCCAGTGCATCTCGAGAGATAGAAGAGAGCACCGGTGACCTAGGGTAGTCAGGATTTTCTACCCGTGGAACTCGGAGTACATCAGAGATAATCTTTAGTGTAACAGTGATACCTATACCTCGAACGTAAGTAACGAACATGGGTAGAGAGGTATTGGTGATGTCTATGTTGGAGTAAACTCCTGTATAAATATACCAGGATAGGTAACTAGTCGTTCACATAGGTATTCCCATCCACGAGATTTAAACGTATTGGGTACCATTGTTTGTATGCTCAAACAAGAGTATTTATCATTCTGCAAGAATAGAACGCAGAGAAAAATCCTCCTTAAAAGCCACATGGTTTTTGGTATCATAGAATTGATCTTAAGGAGGAATAGAAGAAGAAGGAGTAGAAGATTTAGAATGGGAAAAAGGACTACATTTGGGAATGTGCTTTTTGGGTGCCATAGGAAGATAAACTTTAGAGAGAGAGACAAAATTAAGAGATTTAGACACATGTAAGAGTAAGAATTGAAGAACGATGCATGAATGTGCATGAGCATGTGACATGAACAAATATCTTCCACAAATAGGGCACAAACTCATTTCAAACTACAACACTCAAACATAATCAAATACCCAATTCTAGAAAATGTATGAGCATACTCCAAAATACTAATGGATTGCAATGCATGACAATACTATAGTTAATTAACTAACCCTAAGGCCCAAACATGCGAAAATTTTCAAAATCCTCAAAATTTCAAAAATCTAGGTCTAGGATGCATGAAATGCATGAAAAATAAGAAAAGCGACAGATTTAGACCACATACCAACAAATTGATGGAGTTGAAAGGCAAAAAATGAGATTGGAGACTTGATTTCGGTGGTTTGGGTCAAAAGGGATCGAGAGAGGACAAAGAGAAATCCAAGAGAGAGTGCTTGAAATGAATCGGGTTGTCCCACGAGTATATATAGAAATTGTAGTCTCGATAGATCGAGGAGGTATCGAGTTTTAAGATTCAATGGGTCGAGAGGGATCAACAGCTACATGTCTTGATGGATAAACTTAAAAAATATCATTTTGAATTCCAAAAATTTAAGTTTTTTTTTTCCCTTCACGTTAAAAAAAAAAAAAATTACAGTCACGGCTTATTTCTAAAGTTTATCATTTTTATTTGTTTGAAAAAAATATATTTCTAAATTATAATAAATGCAAATTATTATTTTTTACCCAAAAAAATAGAAGAGCCTCTGAGAACGTGTGTGAGCACGTGCTTAGAGGCTAGTGTGTGTGTATATATATATACACACACACATGAAGAATGTTTATAATTTTTATTTTAATATATGATATTTTCTTGCTTAAACAAAAATATTTACATTAAGTAAGTGCTTACATTTTTTATAAAAAATAAATAAATAAGTCTTTATTTTTTTTGAGAAACAAATAAGTGTTAATACAATCTAAAAATATACAAGTCAATTTAATAAAAATAAAAAATAATTAAATTATATATAATATACATTAAATGCACTTTAATTTAATAAACTATATATGACATAAGAGTAAGTAGAGGGAATAAAAATAAATATTAGTCAACTATTTAAATGCATTACATATTTTTAATAAGAATCTAGGGAGGCTAGTATTTAAATTTAGGGTAAATTATGTATTTGGTCTCTATCCTTTACATTATATTGCAATTTGGTTTATAACCTTTTAGTGTTGTGTAGTCTTAGCTGTTATCTCTTAGATGAAAATTGTTGATGTGACAAATGGCCAAAATAAAAAATTAGTTTATTGTCATACCAACAGCAACTAATTTTTTATTTTAGTCGTTAGTTATGTCAGCAATTTCCATCTAAGAGACAACAACATAAATTAATTGACACGACACTGAAAGGTTAGGGTCTAAATTTATGATTGGAGATCAAGAATGCGATAATCTTCTCTGATTTCTCATTGAATGAATAACTCAATCTCTGCTTATATATACAAGAAGCAGAGAATACAAAACTGGAAAAATCAGAAAAACTGAAACTCTGACTAATTAATAGCTTATAACTAACATAACAGAAAGGTCCACCAACTCTATGTACCAATGACAACATAACATGTGTACTGTCACTATGGTGGGATAAATACATAACTAAGCTACCTGTAGGTTTCTCTATTTAGATGTCTAAGCTGTAGGTCGTATATAATAGAATCATTTGCTACAAACTTCTTCATCAAATTTGATCAAAGTTTCAGTAAATCTCACTTTTTTACTTCATCCAAAAAAATGTAATTATGTTCTGTTTTCCCCATTAGTTAAAATTTCCCCCCATCTGTCCAACTTTATTTTGTTCTCCCAGATCTGCTATCAATTATTGGAATTTTATTTATTTTTAATGGCTGCTACTAGTTATATTCTTGTTTGGGTGGCTGGTAGCCTTCTATCCATTTTGTAATTATTCTTTCATTTAGATCTTCCAAATTACAGGTTAAATATAATTAGGTGAGGAAAATGCCATAAAGTTGCTCGCTGTTATTTTTTTTCTTAGGATTTCAATCTCTTGCTGTTAAATTAAATCATAATATATTTTCATTATCAAATGGAAAATTATTGTCTCATACTCCCAATATTCATACTCTATACACACCAGACATCACTTTGAAAAAGAGTAAATTCCAATGTTTCCCCCTCTAATTTGGAATTAAAATACAAATTATTTACACTAACCTCTTCTAAATAACCGAAAATAGGCTCCAAAAAACTTAAATTTTGTATTTTACCCTTCACTTAAATTGCCATTCACACTCCTCTAATAGGAACTTTGGAAAAAAAAAATTCCCCAAAGAATTTTAATGTATTTTTAATCATTCAGGGGAGGGCATGTGTAAATAATTTATATTTTAAAGGAAGTTACTATCTTATTCCAAATTAAGGGGAGGTGAGTGTCATAACAAAAAGTTTTAGAAAAAGTCACTGCTTCCCCTTTCAAAAAATGTGCATACATGATGTCCACTCTTTGTAAACAATTGTCTGGAATGCAAAGTGTGTACATTGGAAGTATGAGGAGAAGCTAAGATCAGGTAAACACGTAAAGCTAGAATGGTTGAAATGTAATATACCTAATACATTAAAATTGTGAGAATGACAAGAGTTTAATAGAATCTTCACAATTTTATATGTGAGAATGACATATTAAATTGTTGCTGGTGTTTCAGTTCCGGAGAAGGAGGAAGAAAGTTATGTGGCTTGGAGCAATCGGATGAAAACATTTTTAAATTTTGCTGATCTTTGGAACATTGTTGAAACAACCACCGAACCAACTACACCTGCTTGGAGCAAGAAGAATGCTTTGGCTTTATATTTGATCAGGGAATCCTGTGGGTCGGATAGATTTTGTTTGATGGAGAAGATTAGTATAGCTAAAATCGCTTGGGATACCTTTGCAGAGAAGAGAAAGTCTGATACTGACCCAGAGATTGCAGAGATGAGCAAGTCTGATACTGACCTAGAGATTGCAGAGATGAGCAAGTCTAATGCTGACCCAGACTCAGGTAGCTATCTCTCTCTTGAAAATACACATGCTCTAAAATTATAAAATAATAGCTTAAAGTTTACAAATCGATGATAAAATAATAGCTAAAATAATAACACTGGAGTGGTTGCCGTTGTTTCTTCGCTGTATTCGGTGTGGTTGTGGTGGTGGCGGTTTCGGTGAGTCTTTGCCCATTTTGGTCACGGATAGGGTTGTAAAGATATAAAATTTCTGAATGAAACTAATAAGAAAGAAACTCTCTCTTAATAAGATTCTTATTATTGAAGAAAAGAAATGGAGAGCATGAAAATAAAATACAAAGCTCCTCTGCTATTTATACTACATAACAGAGCATGTACACGAGCACAAAAAAAGAGCGGAAAAAGAAAACAGAAATAACAAATCTAACTAACGCGACGGTTACAAAAGAAACTAATAAGATTATGACACGTGTGCTAACTATACGACATAGCTTTGTGAATTTTCGTTTCTTCTTGTTTAATGATACGGCATCGTTTCTTTGTCTCTTGTTTCTTTTCATTAATCATAATGACACCGTTTCCATCTTTGGGTTCTTCTACTATTTCTTCACAAAACGCTGCCGTTTTCTTCAGCTTCTTTTCTTGTATTCTCTTTTCAACTTTAACAAAGGCGTGCTCAGAGAGAGAGAGAGAGAGAGAGAGAGAGAGAGAGAGAGAGAGGGAGAGAAATGGTTATGGTACGAGCAGTGATGACAGTTCTGATTATTGGGTTATTAAGAATTTAGGGGGTGCTGAATGAGGTGAGGATGGATGAATGAGATACCTGTGAGATATGGATGATAACGAAGGTCTGTGTATGTCTAAATTCTATATAACTGTGAATTATGAGTTTGATTCCTTTAATATGTAACCAGCTCCCTACTTTCTTGATCGATAAGGAGAGTGCTGTAAAGAAATGACTCTCCAAGTGTTCCATATATCTTTTTTTCGGTGAAATTACTATTTTGGTTCATACATTTTAGGGTTATAATCAGTTTGTTCTTTACATTTTAGTAAGAATCAATTTGGTCTTTGCTATATTCAACTTGTAATTAATTTAGTCCCTATTGAAAACTCGTTAACAAAAAATGCTGATGTGGCAAACAAATGACAAGCTAATTGGCACACTTGAAACTTACGTGGCGATTGAAAAAAAAAATTCAATTAACATTAAAAAAATTGCCACAACGTTTAAATGGAAAACAAAAAACAAAAACACAAAAATCAATTTCTTTCTAAACAAACACTTGGTCCATTTGGTTGGGGATGAAAAAATGAGAGGGGACCAAAACTGATTTTAACCAAAAAAAGAAAAATTGATTGGGGTGTGAAAAAATGGGAGGATGGAAAATGGGAAGATGAAGGAAAAGTGGAATGATAGAAGAGATTTTAATTTCCCCTATTTGTGTTTGGTTGGCAGGTGAAAATGTGGAGGTGAAAACGTGGAGGGATAGAAAACCTTTTTTGTTTGGTTGAGAAGAAAAATAAGAGGATAAAAAATAAAATTTGTATAAAATTACTAATATGCCCTTATTAAAAAATGATGCCCAATAAAAAAAATAAAAAAATACAATCAGCCAAGGTTATTAAAAAAGAAAAATAACATCCAATAAAAAAACATTTAAGAAAAAATCCTTAAGTTGAAGAAGAGTGAAATGCCCTAAAAGGAACCAAACATCAAAATAAAAAAATAAAAAAAAAGACAAAAATAAAAAAATAAAAAAAGAAGTGAAGCAATGCATCACGTCCATAAAAAGAAAAAAAAGAAACAATCAAAACATGAGATAAAGGATAGTATAGTCATTTGACTACAACTACTCTAGTCCTCTTTATTTTCTCCCCAAATTGGGGAGGTAACATTTTGGTAGGACCCAAACATTTTCTCCTCTACAACATTTCAAGCTTTCTCTTACTTTTATCTATTTTTGTGGTTTTCTTCATTTGTTTGTCTTTAGCTGCCTCTCATTTTACTTTTGCTAAATGGCCGTGTGCATGCTTTTTTTGATCAATGGCGTGTGTATGCTATTTTCATTCTCTCTTTTTATTTTAACTAGGAATAGTAGGATGTTTTTTTTTCTTTGATTTTTATTTATTTTTAATTGGGCATTATTTTTGTTTTAATAAACTTGGTGGAATTATTTTTTTGGTTGATTTTTTTTTTTTTTTTTTACTTGAGCACAATTTTTTTTAATAAGGACATATCATTCAATTTATATCTACATCATTTTTCATCATCTCATTTTTCTTCTCAATCAAACAAATGAGTTTTCCACTTTTCTATCTTTTCACCATTTTCATCCTTCCACTTTTGCACCCTTTCAACCAAACAAACCCTAAATACTCAAAATTTTATCTTTCTTCTCTTAGCCATGAATCACTACATGAAACTTGAGTCTCGAAACCTTTTTCTTTGTTCTTTTCCTGGGGTTAACTAAAACTGGAACAAAGGGGTGGTTATCGCTTTTCTCTACATGTCCAAGACGAAATTTGCTGATAGGATTTTGAGTTTCATTTGGCTTTTATCTCTTTGTTGGTCAAAATATGTGGGTACATGAGTTTGGCTTTGAATTTTCTCTAGGTCTCACTGATAGTTTGAAGAGCAGGTGAAATTTTCTTTGTTCTTACTGATAATTTGTAGCAATTTTTTTAATATTAATTAAAAAATTTATTATTATTTTACTCACCACATAAGCTTCAAGTGTGCCAACTTGTCATTCGTTTGTCACGTAAGTATTTTCTGTTAATGAGCTAATGGTAACGACTAAATTGACAGCAACTTGAAAATAGCAGAGACCAAATTGATTGCTACAAAAATTTTGGGACTAAATTGACGGTGACTTCAAAATGTAGGGACCAAAATAGTATTTTTACCTTCATTTTTATCTATGTTGGCTCCTACTGTTCACTAAAATAATAAAACACGACCCCACATCTGAAGCTCTATCCCTGTTCAAATTTTGGCTTTTTGCCTGGAATTTTTTCACCTAAGTTAAAGACAGAATTCACTATGTCCTTGAGTTTGGCATAGAATTCATCGAACGCCTCATCGTCATCCATCCTTATTTCTTCAAAGTTCGCGGTAAGCCTTTGAAGCTTGAAATTTTTCACAGCTTTGGTACCTTTATAAGTGTTTTGAAGGATTGTCCATGCTTCATTGGCACTCTCAGTGGATGAGATCTTCATAAACTCCTCGTTAGTCACAAAACTAAATAAGGCATTCAACGCTCTACTATTGAAATTTGCAGCTTTGATCTTGTCATCATCCCAAGATGTGGGCGGATCAGTAGGTTTGGTCCATCTAACCTCAACAGCCAGCCAGACCTTTTCATCTAAAGATTGCAAAAAATCTCTTATGTGTACTTTCTAGTATGCATATTTAGTACCATAAAAAAAGGAGGTATAATCAACAATTGTCCACGATCCATAACAATAGGGGTTAATGGATCACATAACAAAGATTAAAACATTATCAGAGAGTTTCCGCTCTGATACCACTTGTTGGGTTAAGATAGATTGACTTCAGTTAATTAATTCAATTACCCAAGTTGATTAATTAGGTCAAATTACATGCAAATCGTGGAGGTACTAACAAATCACCAAATAAACTAAATGCAGCTGAAAAAAAATTGATACAGTGATTTGTTGACAAATGAGAAAATTTTTTGTAAGGCAAAAACCCCACCGAGTGAATTTAAGATTACAATTCCCAAGAATCCACTAATCAATAATCAAGCAGTTATAAGTATGAGGAATCTTACCACTACCTTGACCTATCCCAAAATACCAGCCTACAGTTGAATTTTCGCTCCAATACCCAATTGGACTTGATCTTGTAGTAGCCTTCTTTCATTTATTGAAAAAATCTCCAATATGTGACTAACTCTTTTGCACGAATCTCAGTACGTGATTAACTCCAGTAACTTGAATGATTATTGTTGGCTGCAAAGTTTTTCACTTCATCAACAATAAAGATTAGGAAACACTTGGTTACAAAATCCAAAGGCATACAAATGCAGTAGTTTCAACAGAGAATATGTGTTCTTATGCCTTTATTTTCGTGTGTGATGACTTTTAAAATAAGCGTTATATATAACTAGGGTTGTGAGAAAAGAAACCCTAATCAAACAATTCATCATGGGCCGAATTTCAGACATGGAAATTCTGAAATCGTAATTCTCGATAAATCAAGCTTGTGTTGAGCTTTCTCATTAATCCTCGATAGCAGCATCTGTCAAGTTAGTGTTGAGACTTAATGAATCATCTTTTCTTCACTTTTTTTTTTGGATCAATCTTCATGTCTTTAATGAACCCACTTGATATGTTTGAACAACATACTCCTTGATAACCACCGCACACCCTTGGTGCAGTGGTCACTCCACAAGTATAAATGCTTGTGAGGTGTGGGGGGCAAGGACCGGGGTTCAAGTCTCTAGGAGGGAGCTTCACACACATATACACTTAGATTAGGATAGAGTAGAAATTCTATCTTGTATAAAAAAAAGCATACTCCTTAATACATTAAACCCAACTTAAATCTACCAAATTACAAGTAAAGTGCGTTTTGTCAAAGGATTAGCCAATTACATTGAAAATATGACTCTAACAGCTTTCTTCTTCAAGAGAGCTACTGTAGCAATTTTAAAAAAATTTAGAGTTTAGAGAGGCTGTTGGAGGGTGTTTTTTGAGTGTTTCCTCTCCAAAGATATTTTCTGAGAGCCTATTGGAGATGCTCTAAGATCTAAAAACAAATTCCCACTATAGCGGAATTTAGTTATTTTCTTCACTTATTTTATTCCCTCTCTCTCTCTCTCTCTACTTTGAAAAACTCAGATTTCCTTCACACTCTCTCTCCTATCACCAATTCAGTGGGTTGTCTCTATAGATGAGACGGCGTTGAAGTTAAGTGGTCATCTATGGGTTGCATGGTGGTTGATTTGAGAGTTTTGGATTTGGTTGTGGTGGCCATCGTGGCTGTACTGGGTGGTTAATGATGCTATTGGTAGGTTTGGCATTGGGTTTTCGTGGCTGGGTTTGGCCATAGTTGATGGTGGTTGTCACTGGGTGTAATGTTGGCTGGGTTAGGGCCGTTTGGCCACTCGTGGTGTTGACCATTGGTGCTGTATGGGTTTAATATTATTTTAATGGATGAGAGGTAAAATAAAAAAATGGAAGGTAGGGTTTATTGTCAAGTAAGAATGTAAAAATAAAGTAAAATGCTAAAGTTACAAACTATTTTACCTTTTTTTTTGTATAAACTGCTGATGTGGTGGGTGGTTATTAGAAAGTAAAAATGTGATGTTAAAGTTGGTCTCATGAATTTGTAATTTTTTAGCAATGAAACTTGATGGGCCTCATATATACCAATGCTTCGAGCTAATCTAGTTGGAAAGAACTAGTTGATTTTGTATTAAATATAATTGTTTTAGGTTCTCCGGGAAAATCTGGTGATCATGTTTGTTTGTATTTTTGGTTTTTAGTAATTCTTTATTGATTAAAATAAAATTTAATGATTTTAATATAAAAAATATTTTTTTTTAAAAAGTTTTTAACGGTATGGAGAACAAAGAGAAGTGAAATATGAGATCCTCACACTCTCGGTCTCACTCCTTTAATCACTTAAAAAGGAAAAAAAAAAAAGTAGAAAAGAAAAGGAAGAAGATGCAATAGCATCACACACCATCACAGAGGAGAATTTTGTGCTTGTACTTTTAAATAAATTAAGGAAAAAATAATGGATACCCTAAGGACATTGGTTTAGAAAATACCTTTAATAACTTTTTATGAAAAAAGAATCATTAATAAATGTTCTAAGGGCACCCATTAACTATACACATAAATTAAATCTGAGAAAGAAGTATTATAAACATTAATGCAAATTCATGGATATGTGCTACATATTCTTTGTCATCTTTTTTGTGTTTTACTTTTTTTTTTTTTTTGACTCAAGTGTTTTACTTAATACTCGACCGATCATAATAATAATAAAAAATAAAAAATATAGAAAGTGATAAATTCCTGTCTCACTTTTTGTGTTCTAGTTGATACTAAATATTCTCTAATCACACTGTATATATATTCTGGTTGAATTCAGGCGCAACTCCCGTGCAAATAATATTATTTGTTTAGTCAATGCTGAAATATAAATGAAAAGAATAATGATCCAGGGATTGCAATTAGATATTCCAAATATTTTGACTTCTATAGTAAAAGTACTAAAAACTCGGCAGGGATGGAGAACGATGAGAACGGTCGCTTCAGTCAGTATGTATCCCTTGAAAAACATATCCGCGAAGGTAAATGGGATGCTGCTAATCAGTTCATTAGCTCCAATTCGGAGATAGTGACTGCAAAAATTTCAATTTTTGGAAGTACGGCTTTACACATTGCTATCTTTGAAGGACATATGAATATTGTGGAGGAGTTGGTAAATATAATGTCGGAAGACAACTTAAAAATAAAAGATGCAGGTGATTTAACTGTTCTAGGTTATTGTGCTATTGTTGGAAACATCCAGATGGCAAAATGTATAATTGGGAAGAGCCGGACCTTACTTAGCATTGGAAATGAAAGCGATAACCTCATTCCAGTCGTGCTAGCTCTTACGTATAACCCCCATGGAACAGAAATGGCCCGCTATCTCTATTCTGAAACTCTTTTAAAAGATCTAATGCCAAGAAATGGCATCAACGGTGCTATGTTTATTACCCGGGCTATTTATTCCAAAGCTATTGGTAAGAACTTCAGATTCAACTATATTTTCGTATTCATTTCTATGCTTTGAAACACTCGGCATGATTCCCTTACAATTAATTGCTTATGTTTGCAACTCAATAGATATGGCTTTGCATTTACTTGAGTGTTACCCTAAGTTGGCTATCGCTCTGGATTGCCACGAGCGGTCTCCTGTGGAAGTATTGGCTGGCATGTCTTTTGCATATCAGAGTGGAAATCGGCTCGTATATTGGAAACAGTGGATCTACAACAGTGAGTATCACTCTCTTTTCTTGATCAGTCTATTAAATTATATGTTATTTTTCTCACACCTTGGCGAGTTAATTAAAGAATGTTGGTTTTATATATAGTTATTTTAAAACCTCGTTTTATATATATATATATATATATATATATATATATATACAATTATACTTTCACCCAAATCTTGTTTAGGTGAGACAGAAATTATATTGATAACTGAAAGTATACAAAGTAAAAACTCTGAGCATAAAGCCAAATAGGGGAAAGACAATGGCTATAGCAGTAGGAAGAAACTACCAAAAAAAACATGGAGGAAACAGTACAAGTAAAACCTGAGCAGACGAAAGTAAAACAAAATCAAGAGCTTCGGTGTGCAGCCACGAGCCTCAGATGACTGATACTCATCCAAGAAACCAAGGGCTCCATCTAAAATGGATCTGGGGAGGGCTTGAAATTTCTTGAAATAAAATTTATTCCGAGCACTCCAAATTGCCAAGACATCAGCGCCCAACATTCCACATCAAATTGATGAAGTCTGTCCACCATCAACCTAAATAAAGCGAAGAAATCTTGGATAGCATTGAAACATTTTTGAATCTTTGCCTTATACAAAGCCAAACGTTCCTTGCAAATGGACATTCCCATAGTAGGTGGCCTACAATTCAGGTTGTTGGCAGCATAGATCATACCGTGTGTAGATATCGTATTTTGTCTACTCTTAATTTGCGTGCCGGACCAAGGTTTTCAGACTCGGACCGTTCATTGAAACGTAAAAGGGAGAAGTTCAAGATTTTTGAGGTCGAACTGAGGTCGAACCGAGGTCGAACTGTGATGACGTCATAATTAATTTAATAATTAATTAAAGCCTAAATATAGATATTAAATTTATAGAACTAGGAAAATTGACAATATATCTATATATGTGAGGGAAATTTAATGATTTTCAAGCATATATTTAATAATTAAATAAGAAAGTTAATAAAATAAAATAAAAATCATGAAAATATTAAAATTTATGATTAATTTTTGAAGTAAAGTTGAATATTTTTGAAAGATTTTAATTATAATTTTTTTTATTCCTTGTAAGAGATGAATAATTTAATTAAGTAGAATAAAATTGTGTTAAGTTGTTTTTTTTAAAAAAAAAAAAAATTGCTAAGGGGTTGGACTGCACGGTTCTCACCGGTTCGTGCGGTCCAACCCCGGTTTTAGCGGTTTACGGAATTAACAAAAAATTCGGTTCTTTAGGCTTAAAAAATCGGTTTTCATCTCGATTTTCGATTTTCACGATCCGACCTTCCGGTCCAGTCCAGTTCTAAGAACTATGTGCCGGACCTCGAAAATTATAAAAATATTAACTTTTGTCCACGGGGCCATGGAAACACCTAGATTGACGTGACGCAACCCGTTTGGGTATCGGAGCTTGAAGTGCTATTTTAGGTCCAACTAATCAAAATGCCCCTAGTCAACCCTAGGTAAACCAAAAGTCAAAGTTGGTCAAAATTATCCCAAAACAACATGTTTCATATTTCTACATCAAACTCGAGCTATTCGGAGATTTTTGTCAACTTTGACAAAGTTTGACTTGAGGTTAACTCTCAAAGGCATCAAAAACCCTAATTTTGATCCGTCCATTAGAATGAGTTGGGGCTAGCATCGTTGCAAATATTATTGAATTCTCTTTCCAACTACTATTCATAGGTCAAAATCGAAGTGAAAATGATTGAGATCTCTCGAAAACCGGGCGGAGCGCGTCAATACACTTCCCAAGGCCATAACTTTTGATCCGACTGTTAGAATTTCAACTTCTTTAGTGTTCTGGAAACTAGACATTCAGATCTTTCCAGGGATACCAAGATCAACTCAATCGGAGTTTGGAAAGATCTTCAAATATGCATCCAAAGTCAAATCAATTGACCCTAGATAATTAATTCAAGGCGTAAATGCACTTTTGGTCCTTACATTTTGGGTCATTTCTCAATTTGGTCTCTAAACTGAGTTTGCTCCTAGGTCAGTCTTTGATTTCAGAAAATCGTTTTTATTTTAGTCCCTATCGTCAACCTAGTAACAGAAAATGCATACGTAGCAAACGGAATGCACTGTTTGCTGACGTAGCTAATAAAATAATAATAAAAAATTTATATTTAGCATTTTTTAAATACCACGTCAGCATTTAAATTAATAAAAAAGCCAACTCATAATTTTTTTTTTAAAAAAGTAAATTAAATTAAAAAAAAACCTTAAATCTAATTTAAACTAAAATCATTTCTTAAAAAATCAAACATCATTATCTTTTACTTTTTAATTCTTTTTGATTTTGTTTTTATTTTTCTTTAACTTCATCACTCATCAGCTTTAAAAAAATCCCTACACTTAAAGACTAATCTCAAATTCTCTCACTCTCCACTGTTCATGGCTGAAGCTCACTGAGCCTTCTTCTCCACCACGCGCCAAAGCTCACAAGCAGACCAACGGCGAGCAGATCAAGCTTCTTCTCCCTCTCTCTTTCTACAAAAATCTGGTCTAAAGCTCGCTCTCTCTCTTTTGACTTTTCCTCGGATCAAGATCTCTCTCTTTTGGCTTTCTCTTTTAGATTTGGCTTTGATCTAGGTTTAGAGAGGGAGATGGGCTGAGATCGGTGGTAGTCGTTGTTAAGTGGTGGTTGGTCTGGTGGTGGGTGGGGCTGGATCGTTGGATGGGTTTGTTGTTGGCGTGGGTTGCGGTGGCTTGATGGACTGATCGGTGGCAGCGGTGGTGATTGGTGGTTTGATCTGTTCATGTGGGTTTCAGATTACAGGATCGGTGGCTTGATGTGGCTTGATCAGTGGGTTTCTTATATGGGTTTATGGGTTTGATTTGTTAAAGGTTTCAGTGGAGGATAGGGATTTTGTATGTATTTTAAGCATCGGTTTATTAGATGTAAGTTATTTTAGTGTTTGGTTTGAAAGAAAATCTTGATTTTCTGGGGAAATGTTGATGATTGTTCAAGGAAAATTTATGAGGTTGGTTGGGTTTGTTGTTATTGTGAGCCGAATCTACTAGGTTTGTGTGTGTATGTTTGTTTCATAAGAAAAATTTTGGTTTTGTGTGGAAAGAAAATGTTGTGAAGAAAATCTTAGGCATCAACTTGTTAGATGAGAATTTTACAGTGTTTGGTTTGAAAGAAATTTTCTGGGAAAGATGTTGAACACCCAGATATTTTTTGTGTTCCTAAGTTCTTGTGATTTGGGTTTATATTTTTGTGTATTCATTTTCAAATATGAATCTATGTATTTTTATGTTTTTAATTTTGTTTTTATGTATTTTTAATTTTGTTAAAATTTATAAATTATTATTTTTAAATCAGATGTTGACATGGCATGCTGATGTGGTTTTATTAGTATTATTTTATTAGCCATGTCAGCATATAACACGCCAACAATGCATTCTGTTTGCCACGTATGCATTTTCTGTTACTGGGTTGATGGCAGGGACTAAAATAAAAACGATTTTCTGAAATCAGGGACTGACTTAGGAGCAAAATCAGTTTAGGGACCAAATCGAGAAATGACCCAAAATGTAGGGACCAAAAGTGCATTTACGCCTTAATTCAATTATTCATGTTGATTAATTAGATCAAATTACATGCAATATTATGGAGGCACAAACAAATCAACAATTTAAACTAGAGTGCAGCGGAAATTAAATTTGACACGATGATTTGATTACGAATGGGGAAAACCATCACAAGGAAAAAACCCCACCGAGTGAATTTCAGGTTACCACTCCCGAAGAATTCTCTAATCAAGAACAAGTGGTTACAAGTATATACTTTAAACTATATACTAGCAGAATCTTGCAACTATATACTGACATACAATTGAACCTTTAATTTAATCTCCAATTGGACTTGATCTTGTAAAAGCCTTCTCCTTTGCATGAATCCCAATACGTGACTGACTTCTTTGCATAAATCCCACTACATGATTGACTTCTTTGCACGAATCCCACTACATGACTGATTTCTTTGCACGAATCCCAATATTTGACTAACTCCACAACAACCCTTTTGATTGTTGTAGTCGATTTGCAGCAATTTCACATAAAAACACCAATAAGATCTTCAATTGTTAGTGCCAGAGACTTTGCTTGGCACAGAACCCAAAGGCGAACAAGTGTCACAACAAGATCCCTTTCTTCTGTTTTCTGAACTCATAGGTTCAAAAGGTAGAGACTATAGTTTCAATAAGAAAACTTTATGAATCATTAGGGCTAGGGTTTTCTTTCTCTACCACCTTATTTAAATAGGAGCTTAATAGGTCTTTTAAATGGGCTCTCTTATTCCTATTAGGTTTATCCATAAACAAATAGCCAATTAGAATAAAATGTTGTAGGCTGAATTTTGAAATCCCGTATCTCAATAGATTGAGAGGTATCGAACCTCATTAAGTCTTGATAGATCAAAGGTGTCGAGCTTCGTATCGGGACTTGCAGATTAAGATTTTCTTGAGCAATTTCTCGAGTATTTTTCATATCTTCAATATTAGTACTTGTTATACTTCTTCAAAGTACTTCATGATAATCTTGAAACCACTTAGAACTACTCAATTACAAGTAAAGTGCATTTTGTCATAGGATATGCCAATTAAATAAAGATATCTCTAATGATCTCCCCTTAAGCAATCCGTGACAAAACCCCCAAGAGTACAATGAATGTTCTAGAATACATTATACTAATGAGCACATAAAAAATAAGTCTACTATAATACTTGAACTCTTGAAAAACTTTGTAAGAGAGAGATCAATGTATGAATATGACTTTGTAACCTGTCATTAACTGAAATACTAAACAAGATACATTAAGGCATCATGTGTGAAATGTAAGACAAGTTATATAAATGCAATCCAAGTGCAAGAGATAAGAAAAGAAAAGCATATGTGATACAATAAGAGAACATAAATTATAGTTTATATCAAATTAGCTTAAATGTACATGAAAGGTTTACAAAAACTAAAAGTACATGAGATAACTCCTATACTATACAAAAGTCATAAAAAATTTCTCACTACATCTCTCAAAGCACTCTACCCTTAACAAGTAGCCTATCCACTCTCAAAACTACTCCCCCTTTTTGTCATGATGGACAAAGGTGGATCACTGTGAGGTAGTCATCTCGTCATCAGAAGAAGTGGCAGAAACTTCATCATCATCTCCACTAGCAGAAGAGGCAATTGAAGAGACATTCTCTGGAGCAAGAGCAAAACCACCTAGTCTAGACTGGATGCTTGCAATGCGTCTTATATGAGTGTTCATCTGAGACATCTTATCAGTAAGATGTGTAAGACAATCATCATGAGAGGTCTAAAGCTCTCAGATTGCACCAATGTCACCTCTAACTAGCTGCAACTAATCAAGAATGGCAGCAAGAGTCGCCTCTACTCCGAAAGAAGAAGATGGAGCAAATGAAGATGATGGTCAGGATGTGAAGGCAGTATCCTCATTAGTTCTAAACTTAAACTCTTCCCGGCAAGCAGGAGTCGAATTATCTCTAGACCTCTTAGCCTAGGCCGTCGGTTGCGAAAAGTTCCTAGATAAAGTCACCTTCCTTAAAGCACCCATGACGTAGAAGGGAGAAGAAGGGAAAGAAACACGGAAATGAGTGAGGAGTCGAGTGATAGCAAAGGGGAAAATGAACTTTCTCATGATTTGTAGTATCAAGATATGTATCCATAATGGATAGTATCATCTGCAAAGGAAAATCTATGGATAGACCTTCAGTAGTCAATAAAGAAATCGAGCACGAGTTTTGATGATGATGTTATAATGAGCATGATCATGATCATGATTAGAATCCTAAGGTTTTGAGCAAAATCATGTGCCACCATACTAAGGATTCCACCCCAAGTAGATGGATATTCATAAAAACAAGAGGCCAGTGCATCTCGAGAGATAGAAGAGAGCACCGGTGACCTAGGGTAGTCAGGATTTTCTACCCGTGGAACTTGGAGTACATCAGAGATAATATTTAGTGTAACAGTGATACCTATACCTCGAACGTAAGTAACGAACATGGGTAGAGAGGTATTGGTGATGTCTATGTTGGAGTAAACTCCTGTATAAATATACCAGGATAGGTAACTAGTCGTTCACATAGGTATTCCCATCCACGAGATTTAAACGTATTGGGTACCATTGTTTGTATGCTCAAACAAGAGTATTTATCATTCTGCAAGAATAGAACGCAGAGAAAAATCCTCCTTAAAAGCCACATGGTTTTTGGTATCATAGAATTGATCTTAAGGAGGAATAGAAGAAGAAGGAGTAGAAGATTTAGAATGGGAAAAAGGACTACATTTGGGAATGTGCTTTTTGGGTGCCATAGGAAGATAAACTTTAGAGAGAGAGACAAAATTAAGAGATTTAGACACATGTAAGAGTAAGAATTGAAGAACGATGCATGAATGTGCATGAGCATGTGACATGAACAAATATCTTCCACAAATAGGGCACAAACTCATTTCAAACTACAACACTCAAACATAATCAAATACCCAATTCTAGAAAATGTATGAGCATACTCCAAAATACTAATGGATTGCAATGCATGACAATACTATAGTTAATTAACTAACCATAAGGCCCAAACATGCGAAAATTTTCAAAATCCTCAAAATTTCAAAATCTAGGTCTAGGATGCATGAAATGCATGAAAAATAAGAAAAGCGACAGATTTAGACCACATACCAACAAATTGATGGAGTTGAAAGGCAAAAAATGAGATTGGAGACTTGATTTCGGTGGTTTGGGTCAAAAGGGATCGAGAGAGGACAAAGAGAAATCCAAGAGAGAGTGCTTGAAATGAATCGGGTTGTCCCACGAGTATATATAGAAATTGTAGTCTCGATAGATCGAGGAGGTATCGAGTTTTAAGATTCAATGGGTCGAGAGGGATCAACAGCTAAATGTCTTGATGGATAAACTATGTGTCGGGGAGGTATCGGCCAAACAGAATGTTGAGATGTTGGTCTCAATGGATTGAAGAGGTGTCGAAGAGGCATCGAGAAAAATTCAGAAATTGTCTTTGAAGTTTGATAGATCGATCAGGTATCAAGGATGAACTCGATGTATCGGGGAGGTATCAAGATGCATAAAAATGTGAATTTTCAAGGTGAAAAAGCATGAAGTGTATGCAATCAAGACATAATCAAAACCATGCACCTACCCTAAGCAATCAATACCAAAGAAAAATTTCAAACATCACTCTCAAATAGGCATTGGACTTTTAATTCTAAAATCAAGTCAAAATAATTTAGTAAGCTTTTACTAACAATTGCAGCACTTGTTATGGCCAAATCACACAACTCATGTACAATGTAACAAGAATAGAAAAGGTTTGCGTGAAGTGTGTGAAAACATTTGCATACAAGCATATGTTGCACAAATATGTTTGAAATTTTTATGAGAGAATCATAAATACTCACATCATAATCATAACCCTTTGATGGAAACTACCTTTGAGGTATATCCTATAACTCCCACATCTCCTAGAAACACATTTGCACTTATTTTTTAAAGCTTTTTTATTCTTTTTGCTTTAATTTTTCTTTTGGCATATTTTTCTTTTTGCATATGTTTCTTTTGTGCATATTATAAATGGGTATATATAAGAGAGAATATAAAATACCCATTAATTTTATTTGAACACCCTTTTTCTTGCTATGGAAGTGCTACACCCTGTTGTAGAATGACTTTTATGAGTTGCACACAAGTGTTCATGATTGACGAGTTTTAGTGGTGAGATAGTTATTTATGCATTTGTCTTAGGATTTTTTAGTACTACTAGTCAAAATGAGTGATATAGTTATGAATTTTCTTATACCACTTGTTGTATTATAGATTGACCACGGTTAATTAATTCAATTATCCAAATTGATTAATTAGATCAAATTACATACAATATTGTGGAAGCACAAACAAATCATCAATCTAAACTAGAGTTCATCTAAAATTAAATTTGACATGGTGATTTGTTTACGAATGAGGAAAACCTTCACAAGACAAAAACCCCACCGGGTGAATTTCAAGTCACCACTCTCAAAGAATCTACTAATCAAGATCAAGCGGTTACAAGTATAAGGAATTTTACCACTACCCAGCTTATCCCAAAATACCAACTTACAGTTGAACCGTTACTCCAATCCCCAATTGGACTTGATCTTGTAGAAGTCTTCTCCTCTGCACGAATCCCAGTATGTGTGACTTCTTTTCACAAATCTCTCTACGTGACTAACTCTACAGCAACCTTTTTGATTGTTGTAGTTGATTTGCAGCAGCTTTACATAAAAACACCAATAAAATCTTCAATTGTTGGTGCCAAAGACTTTGCTTGATACAGAACCCAAAGGCGCATAAGAGTTGCAACAAGATCTCTTTCTTCCTTTCTCTAAAACTCACATGTTCAAGAGATGAAGGCTAGGGTTTAACCCTTATGAAGCATTAGGGTTAGGGTTTTCCTTCTCTACCACATTATTTAAATAGGAGCTTCATGTGCCTTTTAAATGGGCTCTCATATTTCAATTAGATTTACATAAACCCATAAACAAATAGCCAATTAGAATAAAACGTTACAAGCTATATTCTGAAGTCTAGTATCTCGATAGATCGAGAGGTATCGAGATAGGTATCGAACTTCTTTAAGTCTCGATAGATCGACAGTGTCAAGCTAGGTATCGGGACTCGTAGATTCATATTTTCTTGAGTAGTTTCTTGAGTATTCTTCTTCTCTTCAATACTACCACTTGTTATACTTCTTCAAAGTACTTCATGATGATCTTGAAACCACTTAGAACTACCCAATTACAAGTAAAGTGCATTTTGTCATAGGATATGTTAATTACATAAAAATATGACCCTAACGCACTTGTTAACATTCAGACTTGCAAGTATTTACATTCTTATAGATTTGCATACCTAATGGATTGCTTGGTGGAGAGGGAGGAGAGAAGAGTAAATGGGAGGGGTATGATTTAATGAACCTTGCTTAAATGTTTTTTAAGAGGGGAAGAGGAGGGGTTTTAAGGGATTTGGAGGGGTATCTTATCCCTCCTAACCCCTCTTTTTTAATTCCCCCAAAATGGAGAGATTTGGAGGGAGAGTGGAGTGGAGGGGGTTAAAAAAATATTTCCCTTAAAATGTCAATTTATATTTATTTCTTTAAAAATTAATAAAATAAGGTCATTATTGTCAATTTATATGAAATTCTCCTCCCTTATCTCTCCCTACTTAATTTTTAAAGCATACAAAAAAAGGAATAAATATCTATTCCCCTTCCCCTTACTTAATTTTTAAAACATCCAAACAAGGTGAAGAGGTAACCATTCCCCTCTTCTCTCATTTACTCCTCCCACTCCTTACTCTCTACTCCCCTTTCCCTCCAAACTTCCAAACAAAGTGTAAGAGTATATATGATTCGTAGAATGAAAAGCCATATTAGAGTTATCAAAAGTACTTTAATGAATCAATTTGACCTTTATACTATGTTTGGAAGTTTGGAGGGAGAGGAGAGTAGAGGGGAAAGAGGGGAAGGAGAGGAGAGTAAATGAAAGTAGAAGGGAATGATTACCCTTTCACATTGTTTGGATGTTTTAAATCCCTCCCATTTATGTGAATGTTTTAAAAATGAAATAGGAAGAGGAGAGTGGAGGAGAACTTGAAAGCAAAATTGGCATTTCAATTGTTTTTAATCCCTTATGTACTCCCTTTTCTTGCCAAATATCTCTAATTTGGGGGGAATAAAATGTGGGGTTAGGAAGGTAAGATACCCCTCCAAATCCCTTCAAACCTCTCCCCTGTCCCCCTCTTAAAAACATCCAAGTAAGGTTCATTAAACTATATCCCTCTCATTCACTCTATTCTTCTCTCCTCTCCCTCCATTCAAACAAACTATTAAGGAGCTCGTTCTTTTAAATATAAGCATAAACAAAGTATATCACAAATATGTTGTTTGCAGCCTTAAAAAATATAATTGAGATATATATGCTATTAGTAACTAATTTGTAATCTAAAAATAATACTAATAATAATAATGATTTGTAATCTCATGCATAAATTGCTCCATTTTTAAAGAAATACGAAGGTGATTTGTTTACCTATTTATATTTTAATTCTTGAATTTTTTTTTTAATGGTGATATAATCAATTTTTTAATATTCAATATTTATAAATAAACATAAAAATTTAGTTTGTGTATGAACATATGTTGAAAATCATAGTTATAGTACTTTAGAATATGGTAAACTTCTCATTGATGTTTATACTTGAGTTAGTAGTAAGTTTTGGTAAGAGATTCTGTATTAGTTTCAAATTAATTTGAAGTAATTATATTAGTTTCAAATTAATTTGAAGTAGTTTTGAACGGACTTGAACTAGATTCAAATTAGTCGGAAGTAGTTTTGAATGGGATGAAATTATTTTTAAATATAATAGAAATTGCAAAAAGTTAGAGTGGATTGTAAATATAATTTGGGGTATCTAACATAAAAGAGTGGATTAACATTTTTTTTTTTTGAGCTTCTACTTTAATTGAATATCAAGCTTGTAAAAATTACATACGCATAAATGCATTTAAGAATAATCACAATTGGATATATTTATATATATATATATATATATATATATGAAACTTTCTATGTAAATCTAACACTACCAACATTTGTTTTTAAATTTTTTGCTGGTCCTTAAAAAATCATGTAAGGATATTATACGATAGAGTATGTTAGTTGGTAATTCTTGATTACCCTATTATAGTAAGAAATAATAAGGTAGTTTACTTTTTACTTCTTAATTTAATTCATATTAGTTTGTTATACAATTTTGCTCAATCACAAAAATATTTATTAAAAAAACCATTAGTTTTTTTTTCTAAACATTATTATATATATATATTTATATATATTTATATTAGAATCAATAGTTCGGAGTGGAAGGATTTAAATCCTAAATGTCTTCATTGAAAATACAAAGAAGTGCCAACCAGTTGAGTTATAAAGTTTTTGAAGGTTTGAAATAAATTGTGTGCTTGAGATAGTTCAAAATGGACTTGAACTAGTTATAAAGTTTATATTTTTAGGTTGGCAACCATGAAAAAATGTAACATTTTAGAACTTAGTTTGTCTAGTTGATTAAAGTTGAAATTATCTTTGGAACAAGACAAATGAAGTTTAGAACAAATGAAGACTCAAGTAATCAGAAAAGTGGACTATTGAAGACTGCTTTTCGATTGCAGGCTTGACTAATCAAGACCCACTTATCTTGACTGATTGAGATTCGTGCAGATTGCGGATTTGGTTTTCTACTTAGCTGTTTATGATGGATCTTAATTATATATAAATACAAACCCTAGAGCAAATTTTTGCACATTCAAGGGGGCATTTTCTCTACTCAAATTTGGAGATTTTCCATACCCTTTTAGAGCTACAGCTAGAGATCTTATGCAAACAACAAATCTAGTCATAAAGCAAAGTTGTTGCGTCCAATCAGCCACAGTTTCTGATCTAAATTTTTGAATGGAGATCTCAAAGTCACAAACTAGAGAGTTTGTGTGCAACAATTTCACAATAGAAGTGTCTGTGGATTCAGAGTTACATGTGGTCATAACCGGTAAGTATTATTAGAGGTAGCAGTAGATTTAGGGTTAAGTCTATTGTACAAACTTCAATTCTATTAGTGAAATATTGTCTTGAGGATTGTTTAGGTTAAATCCTCCCCATCTATGAAACCACAATTTCATAAGCTTCCCTAGGTCATTGTTCTTTGTGTTCATGTGGTCTATGTTTGTTTGATGTTTTAATTATTTTAATCAATAACATAATTAATTAATTAATTGGTTAAAAGTTGATTAATTTGGTGATAATTAGGGTCTGAAACCCTAACACTAGTGTTAAATTGGATGGACACTTAATACTACAAAATTCAGGTGAATTTGAAATCTAATTTGGGAAAATTTGCAATACTTGGCTTAATTAAAATTTTTTAAGTTATTAATACTTAGAGTTTTTTTAAAAGAAGAAAATTAGCACACATTATTGAAAACAGAAGCAAGACTAGCCAAAGTTGGCTAGAAGAATAGAATTGATGTGTGGTGGAACATCCTCCATCCACACTATTAGACCACTAACATGTCTAGCGAGGTAATGAGCAACTGAATTACCTTGTTTGTGAATATGAGAAACACAAAAGGAATAAAAGGAAACCGTAGAAAGTTTTGCCTCAATGATAAGGTAACCATAGGAAGAGAATGATTCATCTTCGCTACAAAGAGCTTTGATGATAATCTCTGAATCACCTTCTACATCAATAACGGACTGTGGAAGTAGGATCTTTTCTGACATTGATGCTAAAACCAGCCCTTGAGAGTCATGAACCACAAACCCAATACCTACCTTCCCTAAATCTTTAAAAACAGCACCATCGAAATTGACTTTAACCATAGGAGAAATTGGAGGGGACCAACAAACACAATCTTTTTGAACAATTGAGGAAGTAAGTGATGTCCCTAGGTTGACTCGCAAGAAATCTGTCTGGATCTGTTTGGCCATTCGGATAATATCTGTGAGAGGGAAGGGTTTATCTTCAACCCGCAGTCCATATCTGCGAAACCACAGTGTCCTGATAAACATAGCAAATTGATCTAAATCTTTATTCTCAATAATAATTTACTGGACTAGATCCAAAAACTTAGGAAAATGTTTTGTTCGGTGAAAATTCCAAGTCGGATCAGACTCCTACACACCAAAAATTTCAAAACAAAGCCAAATTGCATGAATCATGTCCTCAGGTAATTGTTTACACTACTCACTTGTGTCTTCAGGTAATTGTTTACACTGCTCACATGTGTCTTCAGCTAGAACCTATGAAGCACGGGTGCGTTTCGAGACTCGGGTGCGGGTGCGGTACGGGTGCGGGACTCGGCAATTTTTGAAAAAGTAGGGTGCAGGTGCGGCGGGACTCGGCTATTAAAAAATTATTAAAAATATTTTTATTTATATTTTCTATATATTTTTACTATTAAAATATTTTTAAAAAACACATTACTATGCCTTGATTCACAAAACAAAGAAAGAAGAAGGCAAGAAACACATTACTATGCCTCTGAGGTGTGAATTTCGGCTTTTCCGGCAAGTTTCAAAGCCGATTTCGGCCTGTTTCGGCAGTATCGGAAGTTTCGGTCGCCGGCCGATACGACCCGATATGGCCGATACGGCCCGATTCTGGCCGAATCAGCCCGGTTCGGCGCGAATCGAAGCCGATTCGGCGCGAATCTAGCCGCGTCGGCGCGAATTGAGCCGAGTCGGCGCGAATCCGAGAAGAAAAAAAAAAAAAAAAAAACTCAGACACGGCACTGACGTGCGGGCAACCGCGTCGGGCCGCGTTGGACTCGGGTGCGGCACCCTCCCAGCCGCGTCCGTGCTTTCTAGGCTAGAACATTCCGACGAACTAGGTTGATTTTCATAGGAAGAGCATTTTTACAGGCCCTCTAGAGAGAACTCTTAACCTTATTCAGAACTTTGCGACTCCAAACATGTTTCCAAACCTCTTGATACTGGCTCGAATTGGAAGAAGTTTGTGACTCAGATGCTCTATGTTTTGAAAGAAAGTTGCATCCTGACTTTATTGTATAAACACCCGAAGAAACATGGGGTCAGACAAGCTTGTCCTCTGAAAGTCCTTGCCCGAGTGGGATTTTCTTTATCAATTCAACCTCTTGATTCAAAAACAATTGATGCAATAGGTCCACATTCCAAGTATTATGAGTAGGTGAAAATAGAGAGTTTACTAAAGCTTCAGAAAATAAATCCACTACATGAGATTGGATTTTAGGATTCTCTAAAGATGGGAGCCATGCATCCTTCCATATACTAACGTTGGCCCCATTCCCTATCCTCCACCGTGCACCCCTCAATTGAACATCCCTATCCTTTAAAATGCTATTCTTTGCATAGGATTCGAAATTTGACTTAGCCACTTCCATAATAGAACAATTTGGAAAAAAATTAGTTTTGAAGATGCGATAACAAAGAGATTATTTATTGTGGAGGAGTCGCCAAACTTGTTTAGCTAGGAGGGCATTATTAAATAGGCTGAGGTCTTTAAATCCCATACCTCCATTTGATTTCGGTTTTCAAAGAGTATCACATTTCACCCAATGAATCTTGCAACAATCTCCTCACTGTCCCCACCAAAACTTTTTGATCAAACATTCAATTTCATTACAGAAACCCAATGGTAATTTAAAGCAGCTCATAGTGTAAGTTCGAATAGCTTGGACTGCAACTTTAATTAAAACTATCTTCCTTTGATACAAGAATTTTTCTTCCTACTTGATATAAGAGCTTTTCTTCCTAGCCTTGAAGTTTATGCCAGATTCGCTCTTTTATGAATTCAAAACTAGCTTTTTTCTTTCTCCCTATCAAGGATGGCAAGCCTGATACTTCTCATACTATCTAATATCTGGAACTCCCAATGCTGTCTTGATAAGTCGTCTAATACTATCTAAAGTAGATTTACTAAAGAAGATATTACTTTTGTTTATCTATTGCCTAGAACAATTACCATAGGTATCCAGAACTTCAAGAACTTTTTGACACTCCTGCTAATTAGCTTTGCGAAAAAGAAGACTATCGTCTACAAATAAAAGATAAGTTAATCTGGGGCTATTCTACAAAGAGAAAAACCCCTTAAGTTACCCAACATAGCCTCTTGGGATATCAAACCATGAAGCCTTTCTGTGCATAGTAAAAAAAGAAAGTGAGAGAAGGGATCTCCGTAACGGATGCCCCGAGTTGGATTGATCAAGCCTTTTGGCTCTCTATTAACCAAGATGGAATAGGTTACAGTCTTGACACAGACCATCATCGACTTAATCCACTGCTCCCCAAAACCCATTTCTTTCATCACAACTTCAAGATAAGGCCACTTCACCCTATCATAGGCCTTGTTCATATGCAGTTTAATAGCCATATAATTATCCTTCCCTTTAAGTTTCTGTTGGTAACATGCAAGTATGCAGCGGAAAAATTAACGGATCTACTTCATTCGCAATTGATAACATGCACTATGTAAGTTTCAGAATATAGAACAAGAGAGTGTACCTTGGTGCAGTGAATTTCAAAACCAAAGATCAGAAGTTCTCGGGAACACTTTCAATCTTCACTCCAATTCCACTTGATACTTAAGATGTGTGGTTTCTCAATCAGTTATATGTGTATGTTCTTGAAGAGAATGAAAGAGCGTCCAACACTCACATACATATCATTTCATCTTCTTACTAAAAATCTGTATGTTTCTCTCCATATAACTGATTATCTAATTGGGCTAGCCTTTTGGGCCTTTCCAATTGGGCTTTAGTGTGTTGCTTGGAGTAGGACCAAAAGGAAACAAATAAGACTCTAGCTCCAATGGGCCTTGGGCTTTTCTGTCAACTCTTGACAAGTCCAAAGTTACCATTAATTATATTTAATACCACTATATAAATATAATTGCACTCTAGACCTTATTAATATATTATATCCCAAGATTTTATTGTACATGCAACCCCTTCATAAAATATCCGTAGTAACACAAAGTCATGAATGAAGACTGCCACTTTGTGAATTACTACATCTTAATCCTTGAATACCCGGTTTAATCCTTTTAAGTTATTCACCATATATTTATGAAATCCAATTTCATAAATATATACTTTAGTCTTACTAAAGTGGTTAGGCCTAACTCTCTGAATAATAAATCTATTAAACTTATCTTAAGAGAATATTTTGTATCTCTGTTAAGAGACTATGAATTCCATCTTGAGAATATATGTTCCATCAGCACTAAATGTGGCTGCCCAACATACTGAGGTTTTGACTGTTACTTTAAATCTCACTCCTGATATATCAAAGCAACCTACACTTCATGATCAGGTCCATTATTCTCTCAGGATTAAGAGTTCATATGAATATAAGTCGTGAGATTTATTATTCAATTGGCAGTCGTTAGAAGAATAATAAACCTCATAGTGGTCCAATTCAATATATTTTAACTCTTAAAACATATCAACATATTAACTAGAAGTCACCACTTCCATGATCAAAACAAATCATCTTAGTTAATATGTTATAGTCTTCACAGATGAAATGCCCAATTTCATCACCGACTACGAACTAAATTATGAGTTTACAAAGAACTTGTGATCTATATCTTCTATGACTAAATCACATAAATCACATACTATGCATCTCATGGACTATATGATAATGTCTGAATATTCATGTTACCAATATTTCAGATAATAATAAAATAACTTTATTAAACACAATATTAAGTCATACATAATGTCATACATAGTATCATACAATAGGATTTAAGGGCACTAATCCCAATAATCTCTCACTTGCCTTAAAGACTATTGTGCACTAATCTAACTCTCATTCCCTCCAAATGTGACTCGAAAGTCCTTTGAGGCAAACCTTTAGTAAATGGATCTATTAGATTATTTGCACTTTCAATCTTTGCTATCACCACATCTCCACGAGCAATAATATCTCTAATGATGTGATACTTTCTCTCAATGTGCTTTCCTTTCTTGTGATTCTTTGGATCTTTTGATTGTGCAACTGCACCACTATTGTCGCAAAACAATGTGATGAGAACTTGTTTCATTCTCATTACACCAAGGTCAGAAAGGAATTTTTTGAGCCATACAGCTTCTTCTGCTGCTTCACAAGCAGCAACATATTCTGCTTCCATGGTGGAGTCCGCAATACAAGATTGCTTGACACTCCTCCATGTTATGGCTCCACCTCCCAAGGTGAAAACACATCCTAATATGGACTTTCTGAAATCTAGATCAGATTGAAAGTCTGAATTTGTATAGCTAATAGGTATCAAATCCTTACAACCGTAAACAAGCATAAATTCTCTCATTCTCCGTAGATAGTTGAGTATATGCTTTACAGCTTGCCAATGTTTTGGTCTTGGATTTAATTGATATCGGCTGACCATGCCAACTGAATAACAGATATCTAGTCTAGTATAAAGCATGATATACATGAGACTTCCTACTGCAGAAGCATAAGGAACTTGTCTCATTATATCTACTTCCTCTTGAGTCTTAGGCCTTTGGTCATCAGACAGAGGAACTCCATGTCTGAAAGGAAGTAATCCTTTCTTGGAGTTTTGCATGCTAAACCGTTCTAAGACTTTTTCTATATATCCAACTTGAAATAAGCCTAACATCTTATTCTTGCGATCTCGCCAAAGCTTGATCTTTAGAATAAAGTTAGATTCACCCAAGTCCTTCATATCAAATTGGCTTCACAACCAAACCTTTATTGATGACATTACCCCTACATCATTTCCAATGAGTAGAATGTCATCAACATAAAGCACTAGGAACATTACCACTTTATCTTGATGTCTTTTGTACACACATGGTTCATCAAGATTTTGTTTAAAACCAAATGATTTGATTGCTTGATCAAATCTGATGTTCCAAGACCTAGATGCTTGCTTAAGTCCATAAATGGACATTTTCAACTTACATACCATATGCTCTTGGTTCTTAGTTATGAAACCTTCCGTTTGCATCATATAAATCTCTTCTTCAAGATTGCCATTGAGAAATGCAGTCTTGACATTCATTTGCCAAATCTCATAATCATAATGAGCAACAATGGATAAGAGAATTCTGATAGATTTAAGCATTGCTACCGGTGTAAAGGTTTCCTCATAATCGATACCTTCTTTTTAAGAATACCCTTTTGCCACTAGCCTTACTTTAAAGGTTTCAACCTTTTCATCTATCCCTCTCTTCCTCTTGTAAACCCATTTTCAACCAACAGGTTTAATGCCGTTAGGCGCCTTTATAAGATCCCAAACTTGATTGGAATACATTGAATCTAATTCAGATTTCATAGCTTTTACCTATTGATGTGCATCTATATCATTCATTGCTTCATCATAAGTGTAAGGATCCGATTCAGTCTCTTCTGAGATAGCTTCATAAGTTTCTCCCAAACTTATGAATTTTATAGGAGGCCGAACAATTCTCCCATTACGACGAGGCACCTGTGTACTAGATATCTCATAGTAGTATCTTGTGGTGTATCTAATACAACCACATCATCCCTAGTTTCATCCATTGGTTGTTCATTCATAGGTTCATTCATTTCAGCCAAAACAACTTTATTTCTAGGATTAAAATTATTCATATAATCATCTTCCAAAAATTTGGTATGGGTACTAACAAACACTTTGTTATCCTTATGATTATAGAATAAATAACCCTTAGTTTTCTTTGAATACCCTAAAAACATGCATACTTCCGTTTTAGCTTCCAACTTATTAGACTTTCCTTTCAATACATGTGCTGGACATCCCCAAATGTGGAGATATTTCATACTAGGCTTGCGCCCACTCCACAATTCCATGGGTGTGTTAGGAACATATTTTGATGGAATTAAATTTAAAATATGCATTGCAGTTTTTAGTGCATATCCCCAAAAAGAAACAGACAAAGTTGAATAACTCATCATGGACCTAACCATTTCCAAAAGAGTCCTATTCCTTCTTTCCGCTACACCATTTTGTTGGGGAGTTCCAGGTGCAGTCAATTGGGATACAATCCCATTTTGAGTTAAGTAATCCTTGAATCCCCAAGAAGGTATTCGCCACTTCGATCAGATCGAATGGCCTTTATGTGTTTACCTAATTGCTTCTCAACTTTAGCCCTAAACTCTTTGAACTTTTCAAAGGTTTCGGACTTCCGTCTCATTAGGTACACATAACCATATCTTGAGTAATCATCGGTAAAAGTGATGAAGTACTCATAACCTTCTTTTGCTTGAGTTGACATAGGACCACACACATCAGTATGCACTAGCTCTAGCAAATCTTGGGCTCTTCTACCTTTTGCATTAAAAGGTCGTTTGGTCATTTTACCTTCCAAACAAGATTCACAAACTGGAAATTCATCAAAGTCCATGGGCTGTAAGAGTCCATCTTTGATCAGTCGTTGAATCCTATTTGAATTAATATGACCCAAACGCAAGTGCCAAAGATATGCATCACTAGTAGAAGGAAACTTTCTCTTTAATGATTTCACATGAGAGTTATTATCTAATTCAGAATTATATAATTCATACTTATCAGGAGTTAAAATATAAAGACCATCTACAATATTGCCAGAATAGATAAACACTTTATCTTTCTTTATTACAACATTGTCTTTTAGGATAACGCAATATCCATGTTTACCTAAGTGAGTAGCAGAAATTAAATTCCTACGAACATTAGGTACATACAAACAGTCTTCCACTATTAAAATTTTAGATACAAAACATAAATTATAAACACCAACAGCTACAACCGGAATCCTGCTCCCATCAGCCAAAGTAAGAAACAACTCCCCTTCTTTAAGCTTTCTGGTCTCCTGAAACCCCTGCAAGGAATTGCAGATATAATTAGTACAACCTGAATCCATACACCAGGAATCCGTGGGATTCTGTACCAAACATATTTCAAGAAGGAATGAACTTTTCATACCTTTATTGGTAGCCTTGCATTTTGGGCAATTCCTCTTCTAATGTCATTTCTCACCACAATGGAAACATTTTCCTTTGAGCTTCTTTCCTTTGTCGGCAACCCCCAAGACAATTTGTTTATCCTCTTACTTGGTGAAGTCCTTCTTCTTCTTCTTCTTCTTCTTACCCTTGCCTTTCGACTTAGGTTGAGAAGTAGAAGTTTCACCAATATTAGCTTCAACATTAGAAGTACCAAGGATGCCTTCTGCTGCTACCAACTCATTCATTAATTCAGACAATGTATAAATCTTTTTGTTCATATTATAGTTAAGTTTGAATTCCTTGAATGATTCTGGTAGCGACTGGAGTATCATATCCACTTGGGATTCTCCATCAATGTCGGCATCTAAAACTTCTAATTTATTCAGATTAGAGATCATTGTAAGACAATGCTCCCTAACTGAACTACCTTCAGCCATTTTGGTATTATAAATTTGCCTCATAGTTTCTTGCCTTGCAGAATGGCCTTGCTCACCAAACATCTCTTTCAGACTTAGCATAATATCCGAAGCTAGTTCTACATCCTACATTTAATGTTGTAGAACATTTGGGATAGATGCTAGGATGTAGCACTTGGCCATCTCATTAGATTTCTACCAATGATCATATCGCTGTTTTTCCTCAGGAGGAGCATCTAATGAAGGAAAGCTAGGACATGGTTTAGTAAGCACATACTTGTGCTCTTCAACAGTAAGAACTATGTCCAAATTTCTTTTCCAGTCAACATAGTTGGATCCAGTCAGTTTGTTTTGATTAAGAATAGTAACAAGTGGGCTAAAAGATGCCATGATAAATTTGAAAACAATAAACATGAATATAATGAGTAAACTGGACATTATCAATTTAGCATATAAGCATATAATATGGAACTTTAGTAAAACTATAATATAATATATGCAACGACAACTCAATCCATGTCTATAATTCCTTAGTAGCAAGTTTATTATTAACACATTAATTAATTGAGAACTATTCTCATTATTAGTGCTATCATGATAACTCTTATCAAACACTAATAATATGCCGTATAAACTTTAGCCTCTAAGTAATAATGACATAGCTCCTTTAGGAGGTTAACATTACACTTAGTCTAGTGTATACCATTATCTAGAATCATGTGTAGCCACATTTTATCTTCTTTTATAGTGTTTAAACTTGTAGTACCATGGAACAAAACACCTTCCTTTGGGATCGCGAGGCATATACGCCAAGACGAGGTGCTTGTCCACACTATTTTAAACGAGTAAGTTCAATCTTGTAATACTATGAAGTAAACACCCTCCTTTGGGATCGTGAGGCATATACGCCAAGACGAGGTGTTTACTCACATTACTTTGAACCGATAATGAAGGCCGTGAAATTCAACCCTTGTATCTCTCTCCCACTAGATATTTTAAATTAAATTTTTTTAAATTTGAAACATGCATAATCTAATTACACATAGCCTTACACTTTATATATGTGAAAACACTTAGAAAAAATTCAAAAATTTCCTAGGCTCGACAGCTTCCCAATAGCTGGTCGATCGATCGAGAAAGAATCTTGCCATCTCGACAATTGATCGATAGCTGGTGGATCGATCTAGAAATCTTCTGCTTGCTCGATCGATTCTCGATAGCTTCTCGATCGATCGAGCTTTAGAATCTCCAGGCTTGATCGATTCTCGACAGCTTCTCGATCGATCGAGCTTCGCGAATTTTGAATTTCCAGAATTTTTCTAAGGTAGTTTTTAATGACTTTTCATGAACAAACGAACATCATATGAATATGATAGATAGATTTTGATATCAAAACTAAATTTCATTGATGTTATAGCCTTAAACTTCAATTTAACATACTTAAATTCAAATTTAAACAACATTATAACATCAATATTAGTTTTTATAAAATCATAATTTCAACAACCATGCAGAAAATTAAATACAAGTATAATCTTCTAGCATTAAGAAACTATTCTTTCTAATTCCAAAATTCACAAAAACATGTCATACATATTGGAATTGAAGACCGCTCTGATACCAATTGTTGGTAATATGCAAGTACGCAGCGGAAAAATTAACGGATCTACTTCATTCGCAATTGATAACATGCACTATGTAAGTTTCAGAATATAGAACAAGAGAGTGTACCTTGGTGCAGTGAATTTCAAAACCAAAGATCAGAAGTTCTCGGGAACACTTTCAATCTTCACTCTAATTCCACTTGATGCCCAAGATGTGTGGTCTCTCAATCAGTTATATGTGTATGTTCTTGAAGATAATGAAAGAGTGTCCAACACTCACATACATATCATTTCATCTTCTTACTAAAAATCTGTATGTTTCTCTCCATATAACTAATTATCTAATTGGGTTAGCCTTTTGGGCCTTTCCAATTGGGCTTTACTGTGTGGCTTGGAGTGGGACCAAAAGGGAACAAATAAGACTCTAACTCTAATGGGCCTTGGGCTTTTCTGTCAACTCTTGATAAGTCCAAAGTTATCATTAATTATATTTAATACCACTATATAAATATAATTGCACTCTAGGCCTTATTAATATATTATATCCCAAGACTTTATTGTACATGCAACCCCTTCATAAAATATTCGTAGTAACACAAAGTCATGAATGAAGACTGCCACTTTGTGAATTACTATATCTTAATTCTTGAGTACCCGGTTTAATCCTTTTAAGTTATTCACCATATATTTATGAAATCCAATTTCATAAATATATACTTTAGTCTTACTAAAGTGGTTAGGTCTAACTCTCTGAATAACAAATCCATTAAACTTATCTCAAGAGAATATTTTGTATCTCCGTTAAGAGACTATGAATTCCATCTTGAGAATATATGTTCCATCAGTACTAAATGTGGCTGCCCAACATATTGAGATTTTGACCGTTACTTTAGATCTCACTCCTGATATATCAAAACAACCTACATTTCATGATCAGGTCCATTATTCTCTCAGGATTAAGAGTTCATGTGAATATAAGTCGTGAGATTTATTATTCAATTGACAGTCGTTAGAAAAATAATAAACCTCACGGCGGTCCAGTTCAATATATTTTAACTCTTAAAACATATCAACATATTAACTAGAAGTCACCACTTCCATGATCAAGACAAATCATTTTAGTTAATATGTTATAGTCTTCACAGATGAAATGCCCAATTTTATCACCGACTACGAACTAAATTCTGAGCTTACAAAAAACTTGTGATCTATATCTTCTGTGACTAAATCACATAAATCACATACTATGCATCTCATGGACTATATGATAATGTCTGAATATTCATGTTACCAATATTTCAGATAATAATAAAACAACTTTATTAAACACAATATTAAGTCATACATAATGTCATATATAGTATCATACAATAGGATTTAAGGGCACTAATCCCAATAGTTTCTGCATGCTATGTAAGTCCCAAAAGCAACCAAAATATTATCATAAATAAGTTTGCTTTTAGTAAAATCACTCTGATGTTCCATTATAATATTTGGTAGAACATTTTTAGCCTATTAGCTAAAACCTTAGAAAAGATTTTATACAAAACGTTGCAAAGACTAATAGGTCTATATTCAAAGATAAGTTCGGGGCTTTTTTTACTTTTGGGATAAGGGTCACATATGTATGATTCAGATGAGATGGAAGTGTTGCAGTATTTAAAAAAATTGAGAATGGATTGAGTTATATCATTACCAACTAGCTGCCAATAATTCTGGTAGAAAAGATGAGACATACCATCGAGACCTGGAGCCTTTAGGGGAGCCATCTGTTTGATCGCCGCCCCTACCTCCTAAGCCATGTAATCAGCAAATATTTGAGCATTCATGTCATTGCTTATTATGCTTGGAATGGAATCAATAGTGCTCCATATTTGAACCGGGTTTGATGATGAAAGAGAGCATGGTAATAATCAACTATAGAAGCCGCCACCTCTTCCTGAGACAAGCACCAAACACCATCACAGTTTCGTATCAAGGTAATGAAATTCTTTCAACTTCATTGAGTGGCTCTACTATGGAAATATTTAGAACTTTTATCCCCATGTGTTGCCCAATGAGCTTTTAATCTTTGAAACCACATACGTGTCTCTTTATCCATAAGGTCTTTAATTTCATATTTTATTGATAAAACCCAAAAGTTCTAACCAGTAATCATAGCCTCCCTCTAGGCTTCTTTGAGCAAATCTCTCTTCACTCTCAATTCATCCTCGACATTGCAAAAATTCTTTTAACTACATCACTTCAATTTTTCCCCCACTTGTCTACCTTATGCATTGTTAGAATAAATGGGTCTGAAGATACCTGTGAAGACCAAACTGCATCCATAATGTCTATACACCCCGTGTTAGAAAGCCACATCTCCTTGAAACGAAATAATTTTTGGAATCTGGGAGGTTCCATACTAGCCAGAACTATCCTGAGAGGGCTATGATTCGAAGAGTCAGAGTGCAAATGATGTACCCTAGTCCCACCGAAATTCATAAGCCAATCATTATTGGCAAGCCCTTGGTCTAGTCGTTCCCAAATTGAGTGTCCATCAGCAAATTGTTTCTGCCAAGTGATTTTCGACCCAACAAACCCAAGATGTGAGAAACCACATTCATCAATTATATCCCGTAAGAGCTACATTTGGTTTTGGTTTTTGTTTGCCCTACCAAATTTCTCTGAATGACCGACCAACTCAATGAAATCACCAGAGCACAACCAAAGGAGAGACATACGATTATTTAAATAATGTAATAAACTCCAAGATTCATGTATCATCGTTCCCCATAAAAACCAATAAATCTCCATGCATCATCGCTCCCTTTATTCACTACAGCCCACCACCCCTGTTATTTCTTGGAACAAAAAACATATTTTCAAAATCCAAAATTTTCTTTATTTTTTTAGCCTTGCTTCATCCGTCCATGTCTCGGCAATGAACACGACAGAAGGATCTTTTGTCTAGACTAATTCACCAAGCTCTTTTCTCTATTCATAGGTTCCCAAGCCCACGACATTTCCAAACTAGGCAATTCACTGTGTTTAACAGGGCTGATTGTTAGCTTCCGCCAATTCAAAAAAGGTCCTGCCATCCTTCTTAGAAACCTGTATTTTTTTACTAGGCAACTTTGGTTGATCTTCATCCATTTTGTCTCTCACACGTTTCCCTAACACAGTAGCATGCATAGTAAAATCATCCGAGTTATTTTTTTGAGCCATTTTTTTCCATTTGCGTGGAACTAAATTCCCATCCAAGAGAGTATGTGTGCAGGACTCAGTAGGAATACTACGATTAGGATTCTCTGGGTTAACCTCATTAATGCTACCAGAATTTTCTCCATCAAAAGAATTAGCCAAATGGGGAATAGATCTCGAAAATAACTCACCAAGTAAGGAAAGCAGTGGGGATTCAAATTTCTGTAAGCTTGAATCAATCTCCTCTATTTGAATTTCGAAAGTGTCCTTCAGGGGGGGGGGGGGGGGAAGTCAAAGACTTAGGGATATTTGAAATATCTTTAGGTTGGCAAATATTCTCTGTATGGGAATATGCAGGATATCGCCCTTTTCCAACGCTATTACCATATTTGTAACCTGGGAAAAGTCAAAGCTTAACGCACCAGCGAGAGCACTAGAAGTGCCGCCATCGGGAGGAGGTGGGCAACTTGTGCCACCCCGAGACCTTGCACTTGACTTCTCTTTCTTCTCCTTCTTCCTAGCTTCATAGTAACCAGGTTCTATGACCACGTTTTTCCTGGACAGGGGGTTTGAAGGTGCTCAGATCCATGGCCTATACTCCTAGTTCCCCAAGGAAAGAGTTCCATTATTCTCTATTCAAAGATCACAATCTTTATCATTGTGGTTTAGGCACTCATACCAGTAGCAGATATTAGGCAAGCGTTTGTATTTAAAAGAGACCCAACGCTCGGACCCTTCCTCTAGAGAGATCACTCGACCCCGGCACTAAAGGAGATTAAGTTAATTAAATTTTTATTTATGAATATTTAGAGTGGAAAACTTAATCCTCTATTGAACTTCTATTTTTTTTTCTCAAAAAAAAAAAAAAAATTTTATCATATTTTTATAAAGGGTCATGCTAACAGGTGCCCTTAGGACAATGGTTAACAATTTATTTTAGGAAAGTTTTGACACCACTTTTATGAGAAATGGAAAAAGCTATCAAAACACTAATTGTTTTTTTTTTTCCCATTTCCTATAAAAAGTTTCCTTAAATGGATCGTTAACCATTTCCTTAAAGGAATTCGTCAACATTTCCCTATTATAAATAATATAAACTAGTTGTTAACTTGTGCATTGCATGAAAAAACTTAGAAACATAATAAGTAATTTCAAAGAAAATGTGTTTAAATCATAAGTATTAACTAATGAAATTTCAAAGAATATGTGTATAAAAAAATCATATGAAAGTTAATTAGTTTGTTTAAAGTTTGATTAGCATAATTTTTTCAAAATTTATTTAATATTCATTTGTCTAAATCTAGTGAAACAATGAGTTTTGGTTGTTTTCAACTAACATATAACAATTTAGCACTTGTTATAACTCTAAAATTTAAAACCTAATAAAAATAAATATTATATTTTTAACATAAATGAACGTGAACTTCTAAAAACTTATTTAATAACTAGGCTTTTTTTTTAAAATTTTTCATTAATTTCAATTTGAGGTTTACTTACGCATTTAGAACTACGAATACAACCAGGAGTCTCACAAGGCTAACTTCAAAAAAATGAACAAATATTACATGTTTATTTTGTAGCAAAAAAAAAAAAAAAAAAAAATTGTGTTTGTATTTTATATATATAATTTTTATTTTGAGAATCTAATTTATAAGTGGATAAATCAATTTGAAAATCAACAGGAGAGTAGCCTATTTTTTAGGCAATGTATTAGTGGAAGTTAGAGTTGTATTTTTACTGGATTGTCCTTTAATTTTGTCTCTACTTAAACATAGAGGTGTATGAGCATTTGTTAACCAAAAAATTGAAGATCCTAAATAGAGGAAGTCCCTTAAATAGTAGTATAGATATTAAAAAAAAAAAAAAATGAAGTATTCCAATTTTATTTTTCTTCATCATTGATTTTTCTTTTTCTTTTTACATGAGATTAATTGATCACTTCTGCTGCAAGGTATATGCATTCCATTGGCTCATGACACCAACGAAATTCCTGTAAGCGTCCAAAAATCAGAGATGGAAAAATGCGGTCAAGCAAGAAATATCGAATCAGGTAAATTGTTGTCAATATTCTTCTTTTTTTTTTTTTTTTTTTTTTTTTTTTTTTCTTATTTTTTTGTTCAATAGGAATTTTGGTCTGTCACAATAAAAATAATATTTTGGAAAAATTTAATTTTTCTCACCTAATAAATAGTAATAGCCTTATTTTATATTAAAAATATAGATACAACAACAATGAAGCATTAATCTTAAAATTTGGTGTCAGCTATAGATCATCAACAGATTAAATTGGGTCAGCCACATTAATTCTATTCCTCCAGTCTATTCTATCTAAAATCATGCTCTCCGTTATTTTCTTAATTGACATGTCCATTTTTGTTACTTCTTACCGTCCCTTCGTCTTTGTTTCTACTTTTACTAAAGTTATATTTCATGTACTTTTTTTTAGTTCTACTTAAACAATATGTAGATCAAAATTATTTTCAGCTTGTAACTATCCCACAAAGTAAGGGAGGAGGTGGTTATGTGTAGGATTTAACTTCTCCATCTTCCATACAATGTGACAAATGTCTTCTTGTTTTTATCTTCTTGACAAGTGTCTTACACATGACATTTGTTCCCAAGACATATGCCATGGTTACGAAACTTCCACATGTTATGCCTACCAAGTTACATATGTCATTCTTTCTACTAATATATGTGGCTTTAAGCCAACAAATAATAATAGATTAAATTAACAACCATATCTTGGTCTTAAAATTATTTTTATGTTATAAACACTATCATCATTCAAGAACCTTCCAACTCTTTGCGTAATGTCTTGTTCCACTCATTGTTTTTAAACTCGGACCAGATTGGCCAATCCAATCGGGTTAACTAGGATCTGGTCCTTGGACCGGTTTTATAAGAACTCGGTTCATCTATGTCATTATTTTGGTAAAAATTGATGAAAATATGCTGGTGGCAGGACTTGAACCTGCTCTCAGCAAGTGAAATAACATGTCCAACATGCAAACTATTGGGTCACGCACATCTTGTTGGTTAGGAATGAAAAATTAATAAATATAAACTAATTTAAGTATCAAATATATTAAAAAATTAAATGATACATCACGATTTGACCTTAGTTGAACCTTGGCCCGACCTTAAAAACCTTGAACCTCTCCCTTTTTCGGTTCATTAAACGGTCCGAGTTTCAAAACCATGGTTCCACTACCATATATAGACAATGCTAAGGGTGAAAGAGTAACATTGATTAGAGTTTGAAGTGCTTGATCTCTTGTCTTCCTTTGTTGATAGAGTGGATTCTCTCCTTTTAGAGTTGTACCACTCTTATATAGGAAATACTTTTCAGGATTTAGCAGTGTACCATCAATAAAATTGAGCAAGGAGTATGATCAAAAGAATGGAAAGTACTATTTGATACTTCCAAAGCACATAGTTAGAGCTATCAAGCTTGATATAAATAAGATTTGAAATGTGGGATAGAAATAAATTTGGTGTTTGTAATTGTGGTTGGGAACTTGTGGGATTGAAGTTATTTGTAGCTAATTAGCAAGGCTGGTTGAATACAATTTGAGATTTTAGATGAAAACTTTAGTTAATTTAATTAATGTTATAATGCATAACATTAACTAAATCAATGGTTAATAAATTTTATTGAAGTGATATTTAAATATACAATTTGAGGCGTTTGTATATTTAAATATCACTTCAATAAAATGTATTAAACATTAATTTAGTCAATGTTATGTATTATAATTTTTTTTTTTCATTTAAATGCATTATTCTTACTTTTTCATATAACTAATTCACTTAAACGATGTTAGGGATATAACAAATTTTGTCACATAGGCATTACAAACTAAAGCGTCACCAATAAGTAAAAAAAATTGTTTCAACCATTCATTTATTATGTTGCTTAAGTGGTTCCAAACTACCCGTCTATTTTAGCCACATCATTTTGTAAGTATTTTTTAGTAAAATTTGTAGCAATTTTAGCATTTTTCATTTACTTAATGGTGATTTGTTGGATTTCTATTAATCTTTTTTTTTTTGGGTGAGAAAATGCTAAAACTACTACAACCTTTATTACAAAAATATTACAAAATGACGTGGAAAAGAATGTAATTGGTAGCACTTTAACAAAATATTAAATGAACATATAAATTAGTTCTTATAATTGGTAGTACAATAATAGTCTTAGCGTAAAGGTTCAACTGTAAATTGGTATTTTGGGATAGGTTGGGTAGTGGCAAGATTCCTTATACTTGTAATCAGTTATTCTTAATTAGTGGATTTTTCAAGAGTGATGATCTGAAATTTACCCAGTGGGGTTTTTGCCTGCAAAAATTTCCCATTCATCAACAAATCATTGTGTTAATTTATTTTCCACTACACTCTAGTTTAGATTGGTGATTTATTTGTGCCTTCACAATATTACATGTAATTTGGATAATTAATTAATTTAGATAATTGAATTAATTAACTGGGTTAATATATTTCTAACCCAACAAAATTGAACAACTCACATCTTTTTTAAAATAAAAAAGTACGTATTCGCCCCGGCATTTGGGAGCAACTTATTCGCCTAAGTTGCCCAGGTCTAGGGTCGGCTAGTGATCAGTTGAAGAAATGGAAACAATTTCTGGTTCTTTCAAGGCAATGGAGATTTGATTCTCTACTCTCCATGGATTTTACAGTTCTATGTATACTGTTAAGCACGTCGATAGCTTCCTCTAGGATAAATACATTACAAATCTGCATCAGCAAAACTAATCTTGGTAGCAATGCGTAACCTACTAACAGTAACCCTAACTAACTTTCTCTATTCTTTTTAAGTAAGCATATATGATTTTGTTTTTTCTTTTTTCACTTTGCAGCTCGAGGATCTTTTTGGAATCTCCGTAAATTCCTGGGTATGATACATTTAGTCAATTAATTTCATATCTTTTTCTTCAATTTTTTTTCGCTCTCATTTAGTTGACTAAACATTGTTTTGATTATTGACTCAGAAATCGATCAAATATATGAATTGAAGCTTCTTCACCACCAATCCAAAAAACTTTTACTTCGCATGTGCCAAGTATTACAAGGTTTGAATTTTCAACAACTAGAAAAAGGTAAGGTTGTTGAAGCCATGATCAAAGCTGTCAAGCAAGGGAGAGTTGAGTTTGTTACCGAAATACTGAAAGCATGTCCTGACTTTGTATGGTGTGTTGAAAAATCCACGGGTCGAAACTTATTTGATTTTGCCGTTCTTCATCGTCAGGATGAAGTATTTCGCCTCCTATGTAGATCTACTGCAAACACAAAATTTGTTACGGTTGATCGCGATAGAAATACCATATTACATTTAGCAGCGATGTTCGAACCTTTCGCTAGACGTAATACGGTTCCAGGAGCAGCTTTTCTTATGCAAAGAGAAGTACAATGGTATAAGGTATAATATATATCCCTCACTTTATATATATATAGATATAATATAATTTCAACGATGAGTTGTTTTCAGTTCTCTTATGACACTATTTGGAAACTCAATTCTAAACTACGATGTGAGAATGCGTAAGTGAATAGGTGACTAAGGATCACGTAAATGTCAGAATTTGCGAGGATAACTACGACTTCAATATCCCACCAATAAGATAAAGAAAATGAACCGAAATAAGATAATTAAAAAATGGGGGAAAATCATAAATTGACAAATACGAAATGGAAGTGAAATGAAATAGAGTAAAAGGTTGGGTGGTTTCATATTCTAATTCCTATAAAAAAATCATTAAATTGTTAAATTAAAATAACAATATAATTTAATGTGCAGAATATAATAAGTGGTTATCTTTTATAATATTTAAACTATCTATAACAATGTTTTTATTGATTTGATATGTTAACTCTTGTTTTCTATATAATTTTAAAAATTTTGAACATTTTATATATAAAATAGTTATTAATCTTTTATCAATTTGATATTTTGCAAGCAAGGAGATATTATGTGTTTTCATTAATTCAATTGTGAATTTATCATAAAAATTATTTTAAAATTTTTATTAAAGTGCGTAACAAATAATTAACAAGAGTTCCACTCCATTAAGTTTAAAAGATACAATCTATTTAATAGAATCAACTAATATAAATTAGATGAAGTTATATAAAAAGGTGTACAATTTAAACCATATTTCATATTATTAGGTCTTAATAAATTTATAACATTGTTTCGATTTAAGATTTTTGTCCGTCTTTATTATCTTGGACAGCAACATAACAGATTAAAACATAAAACAAGTGATTAAACTTTACATTTCACTTAAGATTTGTTCATAAGTCAATTTTGCAATAATTGATCAATAGAAAGCTTGGAGAGAAAACTATGTAGAGAGAGAGAGAGAGAGAGAGAGAGTTTCACTTAGAGAGAGAAAATGAGTCAAAACATCAAAATTGATTCCTTAGTAAAATACAAATTTTATAAATGGCTTCCTTTTTTTCTGTACTCTATTAGTGTCCAAAATAACATATATGAATAAAGTATATGAATACAGGCTTCAAATTTAAATAATTTCACAAGTTTATGACTTTAATTAACAAAATTAAAAACTTGGGACCTAATCTAAAAAAGTGTGTAAACTCTAGTCCTTTTTATGTAATTTCACCTATGAATTACAATAGATAAAACCTATAGAGTGCCATATTATTATAGTTTATCCTATATATTAGGCCTCTCTCTCCAAAAAGTTAAAACAAAAAATAAAAATTCCTAGATACTAGGCCAAATAGCCCTAGGAGCCCAAGGCCAAGTTGTAATCGTCATGATTCGAAGTATCACTACACTTTATTATCCTTATATTACAATGTTCTACCTGTATATACTTGCATATCTAGGTATTTTTGAATAAAAGAGAAAAGTATTCTTTTACACTCATTCACATCTAGGTATTTTCGAATGTATTCTAATAAGTATTACTGTTTATTTTTTTAAAAAAAAAAATCCACTATTTTATAGGTATATCCATAATTGATGTAAAATAGCGCATGTGTGAAAATCAAAAGCCATATAAAAGTAACCCTTATAAACAAAACTCAACATGCTAACTTTCAGGCATTCAATCATTCTCACTTTTAAATCCTATCAACTTTTCATTTATAATAGATAGAATCATTCTTTATAATATTTTTTATATCTTAATTATAGTCTTATGAGGTTTTGTTTAATAAACGCAGGAGGTGGAGAGCATTGTCCATCCTTTCATGTTAGAATATACAAACACAAATGGTAAAAGACCCCGAGAATTGTTTACAGAAAGCCATAAAGAGTTGGTGAAAGATGGAGAAAAATGGATGAAGGGGACAGCATCTTCTTGTACAGTGGTAGCTGCTCTGATTGTTACCATTATGTTTGCAGCAGCAATTACTGTTCCAGGTGGCAACAAACAAGATTCAGGCTTGCCAACCTTCTTAAATGAGAAGGTTTTTATGGTCTTTATAATATTTGATGCTCTGTCTCTGCTTTCTGCCTCAACTTCATTGTTGATGTTTCTTGGCATCCTCACATCACGTTATGTAGAGGAAGATTTCCTTAAGTCCTTACCCAAAAAGATGATAGTAGGTCTTTCCACCCTTATCCTCTCCATAGCAACCATGATGATAACTTTTTGTGCTTCTCTTTTCATTATCCTACCAGGAAAATCACGGGTGGTCATTCCTATCATTTGTCTTGCTAGTGTTCCAGTTACCCTATTCGCAAGGATGCAATTTCGCCTTCTTATTGACATGATCATTTCAACATATGCATCAAGGATCTTAGACAAGAAAGCGAAGTATGGGTCGTAAGTTATTTTTGGTGCAGGATGATGTTAGAAATTATTATTTTTACTTTTTTTCGAAAGAGAACTGATGAACTTTCCTCTTGTGATGGATATTGCGTGTTTTTATTTTATTTTATTTTTTCTCATTTTAGACCTTTTTTTTAATCTTAAATCAAATAAATCATAACTCCATTATATATTTTCATTCTTTATATTATCGATTCATTTTCTAATTTAGTTATTTATTTTGAGCAAGGATAGTATGACTTCTAATCTGTTAAGTCTCATCCATGATAATTTAAATGTAGATCTTTACCTTTTGAAGCAAAGGTAGTCTAATTAAGATACAAAAGTATCAGTATCCATCACTAGATATAAGAAAACTGATTGAGAATATAAAGGACAAACTATTCTATACTATATTAATTCATGTCTGACATTCAGCAATTTATTCTGTGTATAAAAACCGAAGAAAGTAAATTTTTTTTTTTTTTTTTTGACAAACGAGGGAATCGACATCTTCTATCCCACATTCCCTATACCACTTTGTGTTCCACAAATAAAAACCTGACATGTGTCCACTTATTTAAGCAAATCCAAAATCTATGCTTATTCTTATTTTAATTACCTAAAATAAATATATAGCCAGCACATCCCACTGCCACTGCCACCAGCAGCAGCAGAAGAGGTTAGCGACAGCAACAATGCCACCTTCCATGACCATCCACCACCACCAAGGTTTTGAGCAGATCAGGAAAGGGAGAGTCAGGAAGTGATGGATCTAACACAATATTTGGACAAATGGTACAAAGAAAATCCCAACATATCCCCACCACCACCTCCACCAACCTTCTTCGGAGTCAACACCATCAAAGCAACCATTTACAGCCAACCAACTGTCAGCTCTGCCAAGGATCTGAAGCCCATCACATGAATACCTCAACTCAAACCACTGGACTTTTCTTCTAGAGATCCTTTTGGTTTTGATTGCTGATGGGTTCACGATGTAATACATGGATTCTTTTGATTTAGATTGAATAGCCTTTACGTTTGATTTGTTTATATTTTACTCTCCATCTTTTATTGTTGATTTTGTAGCAGTATCCTTAACAATAAATAATGAAGAAAGATGAGAAATAAAGTCAGATTTGTTGGTTTTTTTGGTGGTGGAGTGATGGTGGTTGGTGGGATTGGCTTGGATCTCCAGTGGTGGTGTAGATCGAGCGATTGTGGCTGCTGTGACAAGTGACGTTCAGGGCGGAGATGGCCAGCGCTGGCCAAGGTTGGTGGTGGTGGTGTGTTTGGTTTCTTAATTTATTTTCAATAATTAATTAAGAAAATACATAATGAGAGAATTTAATTAAATAAAAAGACAACATAGAATAGTACGGGAAAAGTGGTATAGAAGATTTTGATTCCAAACAAGAGTGTCCAGATTTCTTTGAGTATCTGACTATTCTCTCAAGGATATGCGGTGCGGTCCCCCCATCCCACACGAATTAGATTATTATAGAAAAGAATTCCATAAATGGTCCCAAGATATTGTAAAGAGATTTCAAATCCATAATCTCATGATAGATTCATAGTCTATTTTAGACCTTAAAAATAATTTAAAATATATACCATTTTAGTCCCCTATTCCTTTATATGGATTGCTTATATGCCAAATGGATGGCCTATATGCCTTTTTCTTTTTCTTTTTTTTTTTTTTGCGCAAAAATATGCATGTGTTTCCTAAATTTTGGTTCAGATTCTATTTTAATCCATGAAATTTATTTTTATTTTTCTTATAATCCTCTTAAAATATATATATAAGAGACATGCCTTTTTTTTGACAAGAAGAAAAAGAAATACCTAATTTATCTTTTCGTTCCCTTCCCATTATCATATAGCTAACGGAGTGGTGATGTAACCTCTTTTTTATTTGGTTTTGACCATAAACGGTTGGGCCAAATGCGGCCAAACTATTTTCATGTGTTACACTTGGATCCCACAAAAAAGACTATAAAAAGACCAAAAAAAAAAAAAACAGGAAAAAAAAAAAACATGAACACGATGAAAACCATAAGCCACAATAATCTTCTATATATTTGCAATAAAACATAAACATAAAAAAATAAAATTAAAAAGGCAATTAATAATTGGTTGATAAAACAAATAATTAGAGGAAATTTTGATCTCCAACAACAATCACTCTTTCTCTCTCTTAGTCTTAGGTTGAGAGAAAGAGATGATTTTGCAGGATCTAAGCAAGTAATATAAGGGAAAAGGACAAAAAAGAAAAAAGAAAAAAAAAGACTAACTTGAGAATTAAAATATTTCAGGAATAAAAATCACATAAGCAAGCATAAAAATAAAATATTTCAGGAATAAAATAATTTTATTTACAAAATTTTTTAAAAATACGTCCATGTTTTATTTTATTCCTTATATATATAAATATATATATATATTTCTATTCTCATACTTGAAATTCCACTTTTGTCAATTTCTCTTGATGATGACGAAAATCGTCAGTAAGCTGCACAGTCCTCACGTCTGCTTTAGACAAAACCTGCGCAACAAAGAAGAAGAAAACCTTACAGAGAGTACCGGTGTGGTACCGGTCAAATACCCTCCGAAGGTTAAGTCAGAGAATGTTCATAACTCTAGAGTGCCAAAGCTGGGGTAAATTATGCGTACCTTGATTTCTGAGGGCTTTGGGTTTTTATAGTAGTGTAGAACCGACCTTTGTTTCTTAGCAAAGAAGATCTTTCCTTATGGGGAGGATCTTCACGTATTTTACGAGATTTTTCCCATATAGAGATTTCGTTGATTAGAGTTAATCGTAGGGCGCAAGACGTTTCCATTTGAGGTTTCTTGGAGACCACTTAGGCCACATAGATGCCACGTGGCTCTATCACCCGTCTCTTTTGCATCCGATTAATTTGAACCCGTCCACTGTGGAGGGTCCATCCGTCTACCTTTTACCTCCGTCCGAGGAGTAGCCTGTTGTCTTGTCTATATGTTTCTGATAGGCCAAAAATGTATTGACCTCTTATGATAAATTAACCAATTAATTAGCCAAGTTAATTAATTAAGTTAATTAACATGCAATACGTGTGGTAGCACAAACAAATCACCAACTAAGTTAATATGCAGTGGAAAATAAAGTTGACATGGTGATTTGTTTACGAATGGGGAAAACCTCCAAGGCAAAACCTCACTAGGTGAATTTAAGGTCACCATTCCCGAGAATCTATTATTATCACAACAAGCGGTTACAAGTAAAGGAATCCTAGCACCTTATACCAACCTATAGTTGAACCCTTACCCTAATTCCTAATTGGACTTGTTCTATAGTGACAATCTCTCCTTTCAATGCACGGCTCCTAGTACGTTACTAACCAATTGATGCACGGATCCAAGTACGTGACTAATCACTAACTTGAGAAGGATGTTGGCTGCAAAGTTCTTCAGTTCATTAACACGATGAAGATCATGAAACTCCTTGGTTACAAAACCCTACGGCGTACAAACACAACAACTTCTTGAAGAGAAAGATGAACTAGGGCATATGTCTCCGGTCATAATATGCTTGTGAAAAACCTTTGTATAAAGTTTCACACACTTGTATCTTCTGTGATAGCCCTTAAAATAATCCTTATATATGTTTAGGGTTGCGAGAAAAGAAAGCCCAAACATGTATACACGGATTGAAGTGAAATCAGATCTGAAAAAATGATTTTCTTAAATCTCGATAGATAGGGTATCTATCAAGCAGCTGTCGAGAATTGGGCAAAAGCCGCCTTTTAAACCTCGATAGATGCTATCTGTTGAGCTAGCTGCCGAGCTTTAAAATCAAGCACTTCTTCACTTGATTCTTAGACAGACTTGCATGGCTTTAACACTTGGACTTGAACTCTTGTTCCTTGAAGTATTAAACATATCCTAGATCTACCCAATTACAAGTATAGTGCATTTTGTCAAAGGATTAGACAATTTTATATTGACATATGTTCCTAACATGATTCAAATATGTCCTAACAATCTCCCCCTTTGGCAATCCGTGACAAAACCACAACAAACAAATAAACATATGAGAGAAGTCATAAAACACTCAACTCATACTCACTTGTTGAATACCATAAAATCTATCCTAACACAAACTCTTGAAAAACTTTGCAAGAAGAGAGTTCATGGCAAGAAAGACTTTGACAACCTGTATTTCTAAAACACTTTAAACAAAACTCATCACGGCATCTTAGTGTGAAACAGAAATAAAAGATTGCATACAAATAAATAAGAAGCATGTGCATAAAGAGAGAAAAGAAACAACACATAAAAAGATAGGTGAAAGAATAGAATAACAACCTCATCAAATATATATATAAAAAAAATACAAGGTTTGCTATCACTAAGTGGTCACAAGACCGATGTACAAGAATAATGTATCTAAGGATAAAGAAAAGAAAAGATACAAAAGTCCTCACTACATCCCTCATAAAAAAAAACTCTCCCCCTAACAAAAATATCTATCTTCTATACTAACTCTCCCCCTAAGAACATGACTACTCTCATACCCAAAACTACTTCCCTTTTTTGTCACGAATGACAAAGGGCAAGTAACTCAAGCAGTCATCTCGTCGTCACTGGAAGAGCTAGCATCCTCATCCTCATCAGCATCATCGTCGTTGGAGTCACCATCATCGTCCTCGTCCTCAGATGCCTCTAGAGAAGGAGAGGGAGACTCCACGAAGCCACCAAGGCAAGCCTGCCGTCTGGCAATACAGTCGACACGGGTGTTCACTTGACACAACTCATCACTGAGTGTGTCAAGGCGAGCATCCATGTGCTGAAGCTGCGCCATGACCGCCTTGAGGGTCACTCCACCGCCGAAGAAGAGGAAGCGGATGTAGATGGAGCGGAAGAAGCCGAAGGAGTCGCCGTCTCGGTCCGTGGCCGCTTCGGTCGAAGCTGGGACTCTTTCCGTCTAACGGTAGCAGCGTCTTTGGCACACATAGGAGAAAAGTGTGTAGACTCAGGGTAGGAGACAAAAAAATGGCGGAGAATCAGCGTGATAGCCGAAGGAAAAATGAGCTTATCACAGGTCGCCACATCCCTATAGACATCTATAAGGGAGAGTATGAAGTGAGAGGGAAAATCAATGGTAAGTCCCTCAAGAAGGGATAACAAAAATCGAGCACGAGGCTTAGTGATAGAGTTATAGTGAGACAAACGATAAAGAACGAATTTCATCACCATGTTAAGGAACCTCAGACCTTTTGCAAAGCCCGAGCAAGGGGTGTTTTGACAGTCACCCTAAGATGAAGGTGTCTCACAGAAGCGAGACGAGAGTTCATCTTTGGACACAGTCCTAAGATGCTCATAACTAGGGTAGTCAGCAAACTCTACCATCGATACGTGTAGCACCTCAGATATAAGATCTGGAGTGACTACGATGCGTGTATCTCGAATGCGAGTGAAAATATAAGGTACAGAATAGTCAAATCCGTGCATGTTGGAGTAAAACTCCTGTATGATCACGTAAGGACAAGTGACCGGGATGCCACACAGTGACTCCCAACTTCTACTATAGATGACAGTGGGAAGGTCAGTATCGAAAAAGTCCGATTGAACAACTTGGCATTCCGAATGAATGCCGCATCCGGAAAAGTTCTTCAAAAATTCCTTACAAGCTTTATCATCACGGAACCTGACGTGAGATGGTGTAGGATCAGCAAAGGGAGAAGAAGAAGATGCCCCAGAACGAAGAGGGTTCTGGGACGGAGTAGATTTTCGTTTAGGTGCCATAGAGCAACTAACGAAAGAAAGAGGGAGAGAAAGAAACACGCAGAAAAGCACCAACACAGATCAATATCAAAAAGAGATAAATGAAGGTACGTATGCATGAATAATGCATGAACATGTGACATGCAAAAGTAAAAACATCATGGGCTCAGCCCAATCCAATCCTACCAGCACACATCAATTTAACATAGTAAGCACACATCTAAAAATGCATGAATCATTGTTAAAAATGCAAATGTGATGCAATGCATGAACATTTAAGATCATTTAAACATAACCCAACCAAAAAATTTCACAAAAACCTCAATAATTTTGAAAAACCCTAAAAATTTCAAGAAAACTCAAAAACCTAGGTCTAATGCGTGAAATGCATGAAGAATGAAGGATTAAAGAGTCTTACCAGAGAAGAAAGCTTGATCTAGGTCGAAATCCAAGTGGGGAAGAAGTTTAGAGTGAGAGAGAGGTGTTTGGGAAGGTGAGAAGTCAAAAAGGATTGAGAAAGATCAAGAGAAATGAGATAGAAATCGCGCTGACGCTTTATATAGAAATCCATGATTCTCAATAGATCGAGAGGTATCGAGAGGTGTCGAGACTTAAAATTCGACAGATACAGCTATTGAGAAGCTATTGAGAGGTGTCCACAGCAAAGTGACCTCGATGGATCGAGAAGCTATCGAGAATCTATCGAGCATACAGAAACTTCCTCGATGGATCGAGAAGCAATCGAGTCTAATTCTCAAAAACCTCGATGGATCGAAATTACGATAACAGCTATCGAGAAAGGAAGAGAAAAACAAAAACATGAATGCAATCAAGCATGCTACTCAACCAAAGATCCAAACAACATTTTAAGCTCTCAAAATCATCTCTCAACAAGAAAAATGTCAAGCATTTAGATCCAAAACACACACACACACACACACACTAAACAATTCTAACCAATTTTATATTTCAAAAACAAGTCAAGACAGTTTAGTGAGCATACATTAACACATGTATTCCTTGTGATGACCAAATCACATTGTACTTGCACATGTATCAAGAATAGCAAAGAATATTGCGTGTTGTGTGTGAAAAACATCGCAAGATTGCATAAATGTCTACATGTTATGATGATTTGAGATATGAGAAAATCACTTTACTCACACACAATCATAACTGCTTGATGGAGACTATCACCTTCGAGGTATATCCTATAACTCCCATGTCTCCTAGAAGACACACTTGCAATCATATATAAAGCATTTTGATTCTTTTTGTTTTTATTTTTCTTTGCATATTTTCTTTTGTTAAGCATATCATGGATGGGCATATAATAGAGAGAAAAGAAATACCTAATTATGTTAAGCCTTTTGACATTGCACTTTTACTATGCCGAAGCATACAAATGTCATTTCATGATTGGTGGGCAACAGTGGTGAGATGGTTATATATGCCTTTCTCTTAGGATTTTCTAATCCTTCCCGTTAAAAAGAGTGATACGAGTGTTAAGTACAAGAGATTATTTAATCTTACTCATCACAAACGCGAGCTACAAAGCTCACTTGCTTAGTTGTGCATAGAGATGCTCGTCAAAGGTACAAAAGATACAAAGTTTAGAAAACTTTGTTTCAATGGCCATCCAAGGTACGCAAGTACCAATGTACACAAAACACACACTGTTTTTGTATTTTTCTAATTTTTCAAAATTTTTTTAAATTTTTATGAGAAACAAAATAAAGAAAAACTGAAAACAAACAAACAAAAACATATTAAAGCAAAGCAAAGCATAAAGCTAGACTGACTCGAAACAAGAAAGCAAAACACACAAGTAATGCATACTCAAAAACAAGAAAGGGAGAGAGAGAGAAAAAGTGACTAAATCACTTAGAGTCTTTTTCCTTCCACACTTTGGAAGAACCTTTCTGTTTTGCAAACCCTTGAACCGGTGGTGAGGGGGAATAATTGAAACCGTTCACGTTTGAAAGGAACATGAAGGCTTTGAGAAGATCTCTAAGAGGAGCAAAAGAGGATGGAAACTGATTTTGGTTTCCTGATGAGATCATACTGTTGCTCTGTTGAGTGGCTAACCACTTATAGCAATTTGGTTGAGTATGTCCAGTTGCTCCACAGTGATGACAGAGATGCTGCTTCTTCTATTTAGGCTTTTGAGTGTTTCCCTTCTTAGCCCTAGGGTTTTGAGTCTCTTTCTTATCAAGTTTAGGGGGTGCTCCTAAGATAGATTTACCCTCGTATATGTTCTCACTAGCTAACACATTTTTGGCATTATTATTATCATATTCAACATTATTAGTAGGAGAAACAAAAACAATAGTACTAGTAGAAGCAATACTAGGAGAAGAGAATTCATACCCTAAACCGATTCAATTGGAAGCAGATTTCCAGAGGCTAAGCATCTCGTCAAGCTTTGCGCTTAAAGTCCTCTCCAACTGAGCTCTGACTTGGAACAGTTTTGCCTCAAGCTTCTTGGTCTTCTCAATCAAGAAATTATTCTCAAATCTCAGTGCTCCAATAGTCTGATTTGCTTCATCAAACTTTGTGGAAAGCTCTTCTTGATCAAGTTCCACATCACTCAGTTTCTTGGTGGCCAGCCTATATAGTTTCTCATGCTTTTCAAAAACCTTGTATAGTTTTTCATAGGCTATATGGATATCATCTTGATCGTCCATTTTCTCGAACTTCGAATCCACCAAGTCCTCTTCATCATCCACATCTTCAACAATCCCCTCAGTAGGATTTACAGTGGCAGTGAAGACATTTAGGATTCCATCATCCTCACTATTAGAATCATCCTTAGGCTCGGTGTCACTCAAAGTAGCAGCAAGTGCCTTGCTCTTCCCAATGGTCTTGAGATACGTAGGGCACACTTGTTTCATGTGACCGAAGCCTTGACACCCAAAGCACTTTGGTCTTGAGGGAACAGTGTACTGACCGCCATCCCGAGCATCCTTCTTCCCTTTGTCTTGGCTCTTGAACTGAGACGAGCTGGACTGCTTGCGGTCTTTATCAAATCCTCTTGTATTGACATTCTTCGTAAACTTTTTGAACTACCTTGTAATGTATGATTTCATTTTAGAATCTTCGTCGTCTGAAGACTCATCTGTGTCACTACTTTTGGCCTTCAATGCCATGCTCTTTCCCTTACCCGATTTCCTAATCCTTGTCAAACCCAACTCATAGGTCTGCAGATTGCCAACCAGCTCTGTCAAAGGAATTTGATAAATGTCCTTTAATTCTTCCATGGCGGTGATCTTGGCATGGAATCTCTCCAGAAGAGATCTGAGCACCTTTCTAACAATCTTGGGTTCGGGAATGGTTTCCCCAAGATTAAAGGCTAAGTTCACTATGTCCTTGAGCTTGGCATAGAACTCATCGAATGACTCATCCTCCTCCATCTTGATCTCTCCAAAGCTTGTAGTAAGCCTCTGAAACTTCGAATCCTTGACAGCCTTGGTTCCTTCATAGGTTGTTTAGAGGATGGTCCATGCTTCCTTCGCAGTTTCAGTGGAGGATATCTTTTTGAACTCCTCATTCATGACTGCACTGAATAAGGCATTCAATGCCCTGCTGTTGAAAGTAGCCGCCTTGATCTTAGCACCATCCCAATCGGCTGGTGCTTCCTTTGGCTTGGTCCAGCCTATCTGTACAGCTTGCCACACTTTTTCATCTAATGACTGCAAGAAAGCTCTCATGCGTACTTTCCAGTATGCATAGTTAGTGCCATCAAATAAAGGAAGTATAATAAGAGATTGTCTTCTATCCATGACAAACAGGGGTCAAGGATCACACAACAAAAATTAAAAACCTAATCAGAGTGTGTCTGCTCTAATACCACTTGATAGGCCAACAATGTATTGTCCTCTTGTGATAAATTAACCAATTAATTAGCCAAGTGAATTAATTAAGTTAATTAACATGCAATAAGCGTGGTAGCACAAGCAAATCACCAACTAAGTTAATATGTAGTGGAAAATAAAGTTGACACAGTGATTTGTTTACGAATGGGGAAAACCTCCAAGGCAAAACCCCACCGGGTGAATTTAAGGTCACTACTCCTGAGAATCCACTATTATCACAACAAGCGGTTACAAGTAAAGGAATCCCAGTACCTTATACCAACCTACAATTGAACCCTTACCCTAATACCTAATTGGACTTGTTCTGTAGTGACAATCTCTCCTTTCAATGCACGACTCCCAGTACGTGACTAACCAATTAATGCACGGATTCAAGTACGTGACTAACCACCAACTTGAGAAGGATATTGGCTGCAAAGTTCTTCAGTTTATCAACATGATGAAGATCACGAAGCTCCTTGGTTACAAAATCCTACAGCGTACAAACGCAGCAGCTTCTTGAAGAGAAAGATGAACTACGACATATGTCTTCGGTCACAATATGCTTGTGAAAAACCTTTGCATAAAGTTTCACACACTTGTATCTTTTGTGACAGCCCTTAAAATAATCCTTATATATGTTTAGAGTTGTGAGAAAAGAAAGCCCAAACATGTATACATTGATTGGAGTGAAATCAGATCTAAAAAACTGATTTTTTAAAATCTCGATAGATAGGGTATCTATCGAGTAGTTGTCGAGCGTTTGGTAAAAGCTGCCTTTTAAACCTCGATAGATGCTATCTGTCGAGCTAGCTGTCGAACTTTAAAATCCAGCACTTCTTCACTTGATTCTTGGACAGACTTGCATGGCTTTAACACTTGGACTTGAACTCTTGTTCCTTGAAGTATTAAACACATCCTAAATCTACCCAATTACAAGCACAGTGCATTTTGTCAAAGGATTAGCTAATTCTATATTGACATATGTTCCTAACATGATTCACATATGTCCTAACAGTTTCTACCGACCACCATCTTAATACCGTCGCCTATGATTAACTTTTGTTGAACAGATCCGTCTACCTCAATTTTATCCTCTCCAGCTGCCCCTTCACTCTATGAGTCCGTCACCTAATTTGGAAGATGGCTCCATGGAGTGACGGTCTGAATGAACCCTTAGGGAATGCACCTTGATTGACAGCCTAGTCCTCGGGTCATTAACGCAGGAGGGACATGTGTCACACTTTTAGTGGTTGATTACTTGGATTGAAGCGTCCCTTCGTCTTCCGTGCCGTTTCCTCTATATATAAATATATATATATATATGTCACCCTTTATTTTTACTTTTCACAACAAATTTCTAGTTAGAGCGCTACCGTCTCCTATTAGAAACCGACGTACCGTCTGCTTTGTGTGACCATCTGCCACGCCTTCTCCGTTGCCTTTTTGCATCATTCAACTGTAGGTATCCTTTGCCTTATGTTGACCTCTCTTTTTTCTTTTCTCTTAAATATTGCATGCCAGTCCACTTTGTAGACCTGTAGAGTCTTAGGGGTTTTATCCGTCACGTGTAGGTGACAGATGTCTAGTGAGGCGTCGAGTGATCAATCGTGTGTCCGCGAAGGGGTGGGCTACGATAAGGTGTATCCGTCAGGTCAGGATGACCCTGGCACCTCCCATGATGAATGGGTTCTGTCCACCAATTCACCTTCCTCGGAGAAGGATGAGGACTTGGATGTGGACGGATCAAAGGGTGACTCAAATGACGAAGATATAGGCAGTGCTGAACCCCCCACTCAGTCCGTCATAGGTCCTGATGGCCTTAGGCAGTTTATTCTATTTTCGTTGTGGACGGTAAACGACTTTTACTCTACCATCAAGAAAAAACACTTTGATACTCTTAGGGAAAAATACCAGATTCCCGTCGGCATCCCAATCCATCTTCCTTTTAAATATGAAAAGTGCTACTACCAAGATGCTGAAGACGTCGGAGTGTATGAGCAGATGTTGAAAGCGAGACTTAGATTCCCTTTAAGTGCTCTTCATTGTCATCTCCTTCAATACTTGGGACTGGCCATCACCCAAATCTCTCCGAATGCTTAGAGAGTCTTCCTTGGCATGGAAGTCTTATATGGAGTCTTAACTAATGGGGCACGCAAGATGACGGTGGAGGAGTTCTTCTACTGCTACCGTCCATCCGAGATTGTCTAGTCTAGGGGCATGTACAGTTTCCTACCAAGGAAGCCATCACTTAGGTTAGTGTGTGAGACCCCTGACTTAAACAGAAACTTGAAGAGTCGGTACTTCTTGCTTCAAGGGGACGACTGGATGTGTCACCTCGACGATCAGGAGTACATGCCAGTGGAAAAAACTTGGGGTATAATGCCCCCGTCTGGTAGGTGTTCGTCCATCTTAAGCTTCATTTTTTATCACTTGTTTTATTTGATATCCTAATTGTCTTCTTGTTGCAGCTCGTGATCGCCTAGAGGTTACTCTTTAGCAGTGGAGTTTCTTGGAGAAAATATTTAGGATTAAGTTGTCGGACAAAACGTGGGCGAAGTTGGTTACCTTGGACACTATCCATTGGTATTGTGAGGGTCCTGAACCTACAGCAGCTGCCCGTCGCCATGATAGTCAAGTGCGCCAACGTAAGTCCGTTGCTTATTACTTTTCCTTTTTAATTCATAGTAGTTTACCTAACTTTTTTTTCATCCATCTTATGTAGAAATGGAAGACGAAAGGAGGAGGGCTTACATCAAGCAACAGGCGGCTGCACGAAAGAAGGAGGGAACGGGTCCGTCCAACCCGTCCATAAAGAGGAAACCATCGGACAAGCCCGACCGTATGCCTAAGAAACCTAAGGTGGCGGTAGGGTCTGCTAGGGTTACTCTTAATGAAGGAAAGCTGCCTCCTTCGGCCGTCCATGGGAAGGGTAAGGGCTTAATGACGGGTCAGGGCCTTGTCACCGAGAAACGCCCCGTCATCCTTCGCGAAGACCTCATTATGCCCTTAAGCAGCTTTCGTATATCATCAAGAGTGATGGTTATGAGGACCTGGGAAACCATTCAACTGAGGCCATGGGGGAGACGGGTCTCTTCAGTCTGGCTCAGGTATGTGTCCGTCTTTCTTTCCCTTCTGTCATGTTGTTTCTTTATTCTTTCTAACCCTCATTTTTTTTTTTTTTTTTTGTAGGGGGATGCTTATGATGAAAGGCCTGATGGACCGTTGCATGTCCCAGGCGATGGTGGTGGATCGTGTGAGGGCGAAGGCGGAGGCGATGGAGGCAGAGCTGGGGGAGCTGAAGGCTTGGAAGGTCATCTAGGAGAACAAGCTTGATCTGACAAAAAAGCTCCTGGAAGAGGCGGAGGCGCAGATGGAGGCACTAAAGAAAGTGCTTAAGGACAAGGAGGATGAAATCTTCAAGTCCAAGAAGCAACTTCGTTAGGCTAAGAAGGATGCAATAAAGGAATACCGCAACTCCGACGCTCTCTTAGCCGAACTAGGCAGTTCTTTTGGCGACGGCTTCAACAACTGCCTCCGTCAGGTCAAGGCTTCCTTCCTAGATCTGGACTTGTCCCACATCACCATTGATACCGAAAGCCAGACTCTAGCCCTTCCTATTGACTCCGAAGGAACCGACGAGCTATTTGCTGATGATATCAACCCCAACCCTCAAGGTGAGGGGGAGGTTGCTTACGCTGATCAAGAAAAATCCATCGAGGACAGTACCTGTCAACTTGAAGGGGATCAGACGGTTGAGGAGAAGAATGAAGAGACCCCCGCCATCTAGCAGTAGCTTTTTACTTGTATATTATTAACTTTTGATCACTTGAGAGAACAATATCTATTCCTTCTGTCGCCCATTTTTTTGGGTTTCTTTAGATGTAAACATTCGCCTTTCATGGGCTTTTTATCTACCGTCTCTTATTTTTGTCTGTTGGTTGTTTTTTCCTATCTTTGTGACTCATTTTTGCTCGTCCGTCTTGGGGCCAACATTCAGGATGTATCTGTTCATCCGTGGATATGAACTTATTAATTTTTAGATTAAATAATATACTTGTCCACTTACGGTAGTAAGGATTGCAAAATCAAATCCTGGGATGGATCCTTCCACTTATGGATTATAATTTCAGTTCACCTTCTAGGAAGAACCCGTCCACATGATAATTTTCAGATCACCCCTTGGGATAAACCCGTCCATTTATGGACCATAATTTTCAGACCACCCTTGGTATGAACCTGTCCACTTATGGACTTAATAATTTTCAGATCACCGTTTGGGATGAACCCGTCCACTTATGGACTTTATAATTTCGAAATATCCCTTGGGATGAGTCCGTCCACTTATAAACTTCATAATTTTTAGATCACCCCTTGGGATGAACCCGTCCACTTATGGACTTAGTAATTTCGAATCATCCCTTGGGATGAGTCCGTCCACTTATGGACTTCATAATTTTCAAATCACTTCTTAGGATGAACCTGTCCACTTATGGACTTAATAATTTCGAATCATCCCTTGGGATGAGTCCGTCCACTTATGGACTTCATAATTTTCAAATCACTCCTTAGGATGAACCTGTTCACTTATGGACTTAATAATTTCGAATCATCCCTTGGGATGAGTCCGTCCACTATTGGACTTGATAATAGCTTTGTAGGAATGTAGACAGCATACACATAGTATTTCTGAATGACTCCTTTTATTGTGATAAACATGCGCATATAAAATTGTTCTTAAAAAATAAAAACCTGCCCTTCAAGCTTAATAAGTACTGTAGATAATAAAAATTTAACTAAAAAGAAGTAAACTAGAAATGAGGAGTGTTGTTCGTATCGTCGTCTACTAGTAGTATTTCTTCAGGTGCTCCGTGTTCCATGGGTGGTGTAATTTTTGCCCATTTAGTGTCTCCAGGTGGTAGGTGCCTTTCCTATGCCATGATGCGATCCTGTATGGTCCATCCCAATTAGGTCCTAATTTCCCCTAGGAGGTGTCTCTCGTGGTGCCCGTCACCTTTCTTAAGACAAGATCTCCAACCTGGAAGTCCCTATGTCTAACTTTGGAGTTGTAGTGCTTGGTCATAAGGTCCTAGTACCACGCTAACCTTTGCTCAGCCGTTGCTTTGACCTCGTCTACCAGATCAAGCTGTAGGTGTATATCTTCATCATTCCTACTCTTATCATGGTTTCCTACTCTATAGCTCATGAGTCCCACTTCAATCGGGATGATTGCCTCCCTTCCATATGCTAGTCGAAACAGTGTTTCTCCCGTAGGCGTCCTTGTCGTCGTCCTGTAAGCCCATAAAACGCTCGGAAATTCTTCTAACCATATACCCTTTACCCCTTCAAGCTGAGTCTTAATGATTTTGAGCATGGATCAGTTCGTGACCTCAACCTGTCCATTGGCCTAAGGGTGGGCGGGTGATGAGTAGTGATTCTTGATCCCTAGTTGTGAGCAAAAATCTCTGAATGCGTCGTTGTTAAACTACTTCTCGTTGTCTGAGATCAGTACTCTAGGTATACCGTACCTGCAAATGATGTTCCTCCATACGAAGTTTCGCACATTCTTGTTTGTGATGGTGGCCAGGGCTTCGACTTCCACCCACTTGGTGAAGTAGTCTATACCGACTACTAGGAATTTCAACTGTCTAACTGCTATTGGGAACGGTCCCATGATATCTAACCCCTATTGAGCGAAAGGCCATAGGGCCATCATTAGAGTGAGCTCTTCCGTTGGTTGTCTAACGAGGTTGCCAAACCTCTAACACTTGCCGCAAGCTTTGACGAATGCATGGGCATCCTTTTGCATGGTAGACCAATAATATCCTGCCCTAATCAATTTATGCACTAAAGACCGTGATCCTGAATGGTTTTCGTAGATTCCTTCGTGGACTTCTCTCATGACATAGTCTGCCTCCTCGGAGCTAAGACACCTCAGGTATGGACGGGAGAAGCCCCTTTTGTACAAGACGCCTTTGATTAGCATGAACCGTGCTACCTGAACCTTTAACTTCCTAGCAGACTCCTTGCCGTCCGGTAGTATGCCGTCTTTTAAGTAGGAGGTTAATGGTGTGGTCTAGTTGCTTTCGGAACCTATCTCTTGCACACTAACGTTGTCTATTAATGGTGAAATTTGAACAAAGGACAGTGCCTGACTAGGGATTAGCATATGTTTTGCTGATGCAGCTTTGGCAAGATGGTTGGCTTGCTCATTCTCCTCCCTTAGGATTTGAACAAACCTCATTTGGAGGTTGCTCGTTCGTTTCTTTACTTGCTCCAGGTACATCTTTATCCGTTCGCCCTTGCACTCGTAGTCGCCATTTACTTGACTTGTGACTACTTGAAAGTCGCAATACACGACCACATCCGCGGCTCCTGTTGCTTTTGCGAGATCCAGCCAAGTGCAGCTACCTTACCATTTAGACTCTGTACCTCCTTGACATTTTTTGGTGGAGTTAACTCCATTATGGCCTGTATTTTATCTGAGTTGACCTATATACCTCTCTAGGACACCATGAACCCTAAGAATTTTCCTGCCGTCACCCCGAATGCACACTTGTTTGGATTCAGGTTCATGTTATAAGAACGAAGAGTGTTGAAGGTCTCTTTGAGGTCGTCCTCTCGTATGCTTTTTACTAGCATGTCATCCATGTAGGCTTGCACATTCCTCCCAATCTGACATTCGAACATCTTGTTCATTAGCCTTTGATATGTGGCGCTTGCGTTCTTGAGTCCGAATGGCATCACTTTGTAGCAGAAGAGACCCTGGTTAGTGACGAATGAAGTCTTCTCTTGATTTGCCTCGTCCAGCTTGATCTGGTTGTAACCAGAGAATGCATCCATGAAGCTCAGCAACTGGTGTCTTGCTGTTGAGTCTACCAAGATGTCAATCCGCGGAAGAGGATAGTTGTCCTTAGGGCATGCCCTGTTTAAGTCCATGAAGTCCACGCACATCCTCCACTTCTTGTTGGCTTTTTTGACCATCCTCCACTTCTTCTCGGGGTAGTATACTTCTCGTATGAACTCCGCTTCTTGTAATTTGCGAACCTCTTTTGCTATGGCCTTGTCTCGCTCCTGCGCGAACACCCATTTCTTCTGACAAATGGGAGAAAAAGAGGGCGATACATTCAACTTGTGGACTATGATCGAAGGATCAATTTCGGGCATGTCTTCGTGGCTCTAAACGAAGACATCCTGGTTCTCCTTTAGAAATGACATGAGCGCCTGACGAACTGGTGGGCTAGCGAGGGTGCCAATCTTGGTCGTTCGCTCAGGCCTTGAATCATCAAGGAGGACCTCTTCCAACCCCTTCACGGGTTTTGCTACCGTCCACTATTCTTCTATACACATAGTTTGTAAATGATCGTCCATCTCCAACATGGCAATGTAGCACTCACACGCCGCCACTTGATCTCCTCATACCTCTCCCACTCCGTATTCGGTGGGGAACTTGATCATCAGGTGGTAAGTTGAAGTTACGGCCTTCCATGAGTTAAGGGTAGGATGGCCCAGGATGGCATTGTAAGCGAACGAACAGTCAACAACCAAGAATGTGACATCCTTGGTAATCTGTTGAGGGTAATCACTGACTGTTACAGGCAAAGTGACTGCACCGAGGGGGTATACTCTTGTTCCTCCGAATCCAACGAGTGGCACGTTAGTTGGAACCAACCGTTCTCTCTCAATCTTCATCTGTTGGAACATCGAGTAGTAGAGGATATCGGCAAATCTCCCATTGTCTACAAGGACTCGGTGAGTGTTTTAATCCCCAACCCGTTTGCTAACTACAAGCGCATCGTCGTGTGGGTGGTGGAGACGTCGAGCATTCTCCTCTGTGAACCTAATTATAGGGCTGTCGATGTGTGCCATCTTTAGGACTAAACCTGTCAGGTGGATGTTCTGGACCATCCTGAGGTAGGTTTTGCATGCCTTCCTGGTTAAACCGAAGGCCGTGGTGCCCCTTACGATCATCATTATGTCACCTAGAGGTGGCCTAGGATGCTCGTTTTCCCTTCGGGCATCCTGTTCTTGTGGTGGGTCTGTCCTTTCCTTGCTGATGAATCTTTGCAATTTTCCTTGTCTGATAAGGGCTTCCATCTGCTGCTTCAAGTAGTAACATTTAGAGGTGTCGTGATTGTGGTCACAGTGGAAACGACAGTATTTGTCTCTAGACCTCTTGCTGGGGTCTCCCTTCAGCTTGCCAAGCCATGTCAAGGCTGCCTTGTCCTTGATCTACATTAGGACTTGATCAATAGGGGCCGTTAACTGGGTGAAGTTTGCGAACCTCCCAACGGGGGGCTTGGAACGCCTATCCTCCCATCGGTCTCCTATCCTTGCTGTCTTCCGTCCCCTGTCCTGTCGTACATCTTCTTACCTTTCCCGCTTTCTAGGCTTCTCTTCTTAGGCCAGCAACGCTTCCTCCGCGTTCATATACTTAGTAGCTTGGTAAAGTACATCCGACATGGTTTTTGGGTCGTTTTTGTATAAGGAAAATAAAAACTTCCCCTTCCATAGCCCATTGGTGAACACAGCAATGAGTATTTTGTCGTCAGTTTCATCTATCGAGAGGGCTTCCTTATTGAAGCGGGTTATGTAGGATCTTAGTGTCTCCTCCTCCCGTTGCTTGATGCCCATTAGGCACGCAGTGCACTTCTTATACATGTGCCCCCCTATGAAGTGCGAGGCAAACTGCGCGCTCAGATCATTGAAGGTAATGATGGAGTTGGGCGTCAACCTGCTGAACCATACCCTTGCAGGACCCTTCAGTGTGGTCGGGAAGGCTCGACACGTGATTTCGTCCGCTATCCCTTGTAAGTGCATGAAGGTTTTGAATGACTCCAAGTGATCCAAGGGATCCTTCGACCCGTCATAGGCTTCTACCTGTGGCATACGGAACTTCGGTGGAAGGGAGAACGAAGTGATGGGTGCGGTAAAAGGCGAGTCCGTTCGATGGACTAACTCGTCGAGGTCGCTTGACACCCGCCCTCTGCGGGCGTTCATCATAAAGTCCATCCACTCCTTCATCATCTGCATCTCTACGACTATATGTGGTGGTGCTGTTTCTGCGACGGAATGACGGCTGGTATCTTGTCGCTCTTGTCTACTTGGAGCATTGCTGCCTTCTGGTCCTTCTCGGTCCCTTCTTTCGGCACTGGTGTCCTCTTGCTCTTCTTCGTGATTGTTGGGCCCAGCATCCCTTTGGCGCAGCTGTTCCTCCAGGTCATGGTTCTGCTTAGTAAGGCATTCCACCGCCGCAGCTAGGGTCTATACTTGTCTTTCAAGGGTGATAGTGCGTGGCTCCTCTCCGTTATTGTTGTTGGTTGCCATCGAGCGAGTGAGTACCATACAACTTTTTGTCTAGGAATTGATGTTACTGCTTCAAGCTTCCCACAAACGGCACCAACTGATAATGTCGAAAATCATCAGTAAGCTGCACAGTCCTCACGTATGCTTTAGACAAAACCTGCGCAACAAAGAAGAAGAAAACCTTACAGAGAGTACCAGTGTGGTACTGGCCAAATACCCTCTGAAGGTTAAGTCAGAGAATGTTCATAACTCTAAAGTGCCAGAGCTGGGGTAAATTATGCGTACCTTAATTTCTGAGGGCTTTGGGTTTTTATAGTAGTGTAGAACCGACCTTTGTTTTCTTGGCGAAGAAGATCTTTCCTTATGGGGAGGATCTTCACGTATTTTACGGGATTTTTCCATATAGAGATTTCGTTGATTAGGGTTAATCATAGGGTGCAAGACGTTTCCATTTGAGGTTTCTTGGAGACCACTTAGGCCACGTAGATGCCACGTGGCTCTACCACCCGTCTCTTTCACATCCGATTAATTTGAACCCATCCACTGTGGAGGGTCCATTCGTCTACCTTTTTCCTCCGTCCGAGGAGTAGCCTATCGTCTTGTCTGTACGTTTCGACTGACCACCATCTTAATACCGTCGCCTTTGATTAACTTTTGTTGAACGGATCCGTCTACCTCAATTTTATCCTCTCCATCTCTAAATAAAATATATATTTTAGGGGTGAAAATAGAACCTAAAGTTCTAAACTATTATTTAGGGACAAAAAGGATATAGTTAGGTTTTATTTCTATCTCAAAATATCATTAAACTTTTGTATATATCCCTGAAACTTAACAAGGCTAGATAAAAGGACCAAATGTATAACATTTGTCGACTACGGATTTTTTGGGACAAGCCGCACCATTGTTTTGGGGCCTTAGCAACATGTGTTTTGAAGCATGTAAGACTTGGGATGATGCATGTGCAAGAGCGAGACGCTTTATTTTATTTTTCCATTTTAGGAGTAGTCGTCAACTATAGAATTCCAAGTGCAATTGGTCACCTTTTGCTGCACATCGAGAATTCATAGAGAACTACATCAATGGTGATTTCAGAAAATTTATTCTAGTTGATGATATCGATGAAGCTTTGGATATAATGGGCAAGGGTGATATTTGAATCATACTATTGAGTGGAGCTCTATGGAAGATGCAGAATGTTAGGCCAGACCCAGATTTGAAGAGAAACTTGATTTCTGTTGGATAGCTTAATAAGAAAGGCAAGTACTTTTGTGGGTGGTAAATACAAAGTCACCAAATAAAACATGGTCATGGCTTGTGAATAGAAGATGTGCACTTTCAATATGATGACCAAAAATAAGGAGATTCAAGTATGTGCATATATGGTAGGATTATACAGTTAATCATGTGAGTAAGAAACATACCAGGTAAAGATTTTGAGAGGATTTAATGTCTTGGATGTGTCAGTCGGGTCAAATATCATGGGAAAGGATGAAGTGTTAACATGACAAGCAAAATAAAGAATGTTATTTTGATTTCTAGGACTATAACGTAGTTTAATTTTAATCTCATAAAATATGTTTGGTGGTAATATAAGTTATTACATTATTATGAAATATCATTTGTTAGTACATATGTGTTTCACATGTTAAGAACATATGTCATGATTTTATGTAATTGGCTAATCCTTTGACAAAACGCACTTTACTTGTATTTGGGTAGATTTAGGATGTGTTTAAATACTTCAAGAAACCATGTTTTAAGATCAAGTGTTGAAGCCTTCAAGTCTGTCCAAGAAAAGAAGCTGAAAGTGCAAAAACATTAAAGCTCGACAGCTAGCATGTGTCGAGGTTTAAGAAGCTGTTTTGCCCGTGTGCTTGACAGCTAGCTCGACAGATGCTCGACACCTCCTATCTGTTGAGGTTTAAGAAAACAGCAATCCGATCTGTTTTTCTTAGGATCCGTGATTATGTGTTTGGGTCTTCTTTTCTCCTAACCCTAAACATATAAAAATATTGTTTTAAGGGCCGTCAAAGAGTTCACAAGTTGCACAAGCATTGAGCAAACTTTGTTCAAGCAATTTGTAATCAGAGACGAAGTTCTTGCCCTAGTTCATCTCTTTCTCTTGAAGAAGTTGCTGTGTATTTGCACCATAGGGTTTTGTAACCAAGCATCTTCTTGTTCTTCATCATGTGGATGAACTGAAAAACTTTGTAGCCAACAACCTTTTTAGTTGGTGATTGAAGTCGTGTACTGGGATCCATGCATTGGTTAGTCATGTACTTGGGAGCCGTGCATCAAAAGGAGGAACTGTCACTACAGAACAAGTCCAATTGGGTATTGGGGTAAGGCTTCAACTGTAGGTTGGTAAGGTACTTGGGATTCCTTTACTTGTAACCGCTTGTTGTGATAATAGTGGAGTTTCGGGAGTGGTGACTTGAAAATCACCCGATGGGGTTTTTGCCGTTAGGTTTTCCCCATTCGTAAACAAATCACCGTGTTATTTATTTTCCACTGCGTATTTAGTTTATGGTGATTTGTTTGTACTACCACGCGCTTTGCATGATAAATTGATTAATTAATAACTTTGCTAATTAATTAATTAATTTCAATCACAAGGGGTCAATACGTTTGTGGCCTATCATCATTGAAGGCGATTAGGAAGTAAACTAAAAATTGAAATAGATCATAATGGTGTCAAGTGGCTATTCTCTGAGAAATAATTAGGTCCGCTAGGAGGACCGCTGACGTGGTCCTCCTTGACCTCCTAACCAATAAAATACTCTTATTTATGTAAATGTGACATCACCTGGTAATTTTTATTTTTTATTCATTGTGTTGATTAGGAAGTTCATTCACACATTTGCATAAATGACATTATCTCATTGGTTGGGAGGACCACATCAACAATCCTCCTAGTAGACCTAATAATTTCTCATATTCTCCCCTTGCTCCAATTAGCTATTCTTTATTAAAGACTTTAATAAATTATATAATTTTCTTAACTCGGAATGTTGATCCTTTGAACAAACACATTTTTTATTCTACCATTTTTTATTATAAATTATTCTAAGATAGCTTTTGAAAACTCACTTAGTATATAAAACACTTGTGAATGTTTAGACCTTCAAATACAAATTTTCCAATGCAAGCTTATATTCAAACAATATATGTGCGGAATATGAAATATAAGCAAAACCCAAAATAGCAAACTACTCTAAGCCATTAATTAATCACAACCAGCAGAAATTAAAAGCTAAGAGTAAGGGAAAGAGAGATGCAAATACAAGATAACATTGGCACGTGTTATCGAAGAGGAAATTGAAGAACTCGGCGAAAAACCTCACCACTGCCCTCCAAGCGGTAAATGGTCCACTAGAAAATCAGTTGGGATACATGAATAGCAATAGACCCTCCAAGCCTAATCTACCCAATGCACTTAAGCCCTTCAAGGTTCTTACTCCAACAAGGTTACGCCGAACCGTGTCTTCTCTAACTTTTCGAATCCCGCAATTAGCCCATTGCATCAACCAATATGAATTGGTTCTCTCTTGAACTACTTCCTAAACACCAAGAAACTTCTCACTATTTTGAATTTGGTGAGGTAAGGATTTGGTTTATAATCCTCTCATGGGTATAACAATGGAGAGGGTGAGAGTAGAAATTTGGAGAATCAAGTGTATAAGATTGTGGATGAATCAATCTTGTTTTTCTCTAGGGTTTCTCTCTCAAAATTCTCTTTGGAAGTTCTCTATATTTCGTGGGTATGAGGGTATTTATAGTAGAGTATGAGATGGAATGTGGAAAGTAATTTTTCAGCAAAACAGGGTGCACTGACGAGTCACTTGCAACTGGGATGAGTCACGAGTTCCAGTCGCCAGTTGCCAGACTAGGCCAAACTGTATTTTTTGTCTTGTAGTGATCCAGCTAGCCTGGCTCTTCATCTTCCTGCATGCTTCACATGTGCTTCATTTTGGCAAGTCACCAGTCGCAAGTCAGTCATGAGTTCTAGTCACGAGTCACCACTCGCGAGTCAGTCACGAGTTCCAGTTGCGAGTCACCTTCTTGTTGCACACTCTTGATCAAATCTTCACACTCTCTCACACACAACCCTTACATTATTCCCACCTAAATACAGGGTTTCTAAATGCTGAATTACAAGCAAATTTGGCATAAAATAAAGCCAACACATAATTGAATAAATTCAACTTTACAATCTCCTCCTTTGGCTATTCCATGACAAAACCCTAAAACAGACTCTAGACTTAAAAATGTGAGTTGGGAACAGTTGCCAAAACTCACTCAGACCTAATTCTAGATTCGTAAAGCTCTTGAAACATACGAACAAGTCTCTTGAAAACAATATCATAGAGTGCACTCATTAAGTTCATTGTAAGCGGAAAACTTAGAATGCATATGGAGCAAACACAATACGATCAAGCAAGTATGAATATGATAATGAAGCATAACTTGACCATACAAAAACAATCACTATAAATAGTAACTACAATGAACATTCACACGATGAATGAACATCCGAACATGCAAGCAAATAAGCTCAATGCAAAGTATCATTTGCATGTCCAACACATAACCAATGCAAGAACACTAAAGCATGAGGCATTAGGTTTGAATTGCGTCAAGGATACAAGATCCAACAAAGGCACACGAGTACTAAAGAAAATGCAAGACATTAACTGAAAGTACTAAGCTACATAAGCAAGGGTACATAAAAACATAGTCAAGTACATAACATAATCTTAAAATATGAAATATGAACATAGACTAGTAATAGCAACAAAGAAAAAAAAACTAGAAGAGCTTGTTGTTTGATTGCTTGCTCCCCCTTTGATTTAGCTCTCTCCTTCTATCATAGCTTTCCCCCTATCATGAACACCATCTCCCCCTTTTTGTCATGGAATAGCTAGTCATCATCTTCTTCTAGCTTCCTTTGGATTTGATCCAATTGAGTTTGGAAAGAGGTAAACTTTGTCTCAAAGTGGGTGTACTGAGAGTGCATGATAGTTATGAGGCCGGAAAATTTTGTGCTAATGTCTTGCACGGAAACCATGATGTTGTCCAACTTCTCATCATAGGAGTGTGAACTAGAGCTTGTATCACCTTGAGGAGTATTACTCTCTTGCTTGACATTCTTTCGGGCATAGCCTATTATAGCATTGAGAGTGCTAGTGTTGATTGGTCTTTGCTTTGATTTTGGAAACTCATCTTCCATTATGGGTACTCCTTTTAGCTTCAATATCTTTGTGATGAGGCAACAAAATGGAAGACAGTTCCTAGAGGCCGTCCTCTCAACAGTTTTAACCAAAATGTGAAAGATATGAGAGCATACATCAATTTCTTCATCGGTAATCAAGTCATGAAGAAATAGAGCCCGACCAAGATTCATATATCCGGTGCTCGAGATAGGATAGAGATTATGAAACATTATTGTTGTGAGCAACCTTAACTCGGGAGATAAAGATGACAAACCAATTGATTTCCCATTTGAAGACACATCCAAATTTTCTCTGAAAACGTCGCGAAAAATTTCAAGATTTGGTTCCATCTCATCATACATCGGTGGTTTTGCAAACATTGGTCAGTTGATGTTCAGAATGAGAGCAAGATATGAAGGCGTTATAGTAAAGTCCTTTCCTCTCACCCAACATCGTAGCTCTTCCCCATCAAAAGGGGCATTCGCATAAAAATCTTTAACAAGCTCTTCATAAGGATCATCAAGATTCGATAGAAGGTAGTTCCAATCTTTAGAAGCGAACCATTTAGGAATGTTTGTATCAAGAAGAGTAGCTTGCTCAACAACTCATTTAATTACCATGGGGGCACTTTTGAAGTAGCTTGAGTACGCTTGAAATGCGGTATAGGATCTGAATTGGGTGTCATCGAAAACTCCAACTGAAGATCGAGTTTTCTTTTACTTAGGGGAGAAACTAGTGAGGTCAATGACTGGTTCCTTCCCTTTGCTGCTGCCTCCTTTCACTGTTGACTTTTTGAAAGGAGACATCTTCAAGCAGAGATCATGAAATAGCAAAGATCAAGATGAAAACAAATGACAACAAACTTGATTAGCAACAAGTTAGTACCAAAAACAAAACTACGAATTAAACCCTAAAAATTGAAATTTAAGGAGCAATTAAAAAAAATTGACGTGTGAAGATGCTGAACATCAAAGCATGATATAATCATGGCATTAGACACACAACATGTCAAATATTGTGTGTGTGTGTGTGCATCATATGGAAAAGTGTGCATATAAGAGGCATGAAATCATGCAAGGGGCAAAGTGTGAAACACATAACCATTAGTTGCTCCAAACATGGAAACATGATTATCCCAAAATTTTGTACTCAACGGAGTCCAAAAATACACACAAAAACATCTAAATAGACATTTTATCAACAAAATGGTATGCACACCACAACACAAAACATTGTATAATGCATGAGCATGTAATAATCTTGATAGAAACATGAAAACCAAGCATTATAGCATCATTCTCAACAAAACCCATATATCAATTTCATCAAAAACTTCAAAAACCCATGTTCTTCAACAATATTTCAATATCTCAACAAAACGAACAAATCCATGAAATAGAATGCTTTAAACTTGAAATAAAGTAAAAAGGAGCGAAAACCCATACCTTTTTTTGGATTTGGAGTGAAGATTGGAGAGAAAAATGGAGGTTTTTGGAGTGAAAATGGTGGTTTTGAGAGAGGGGGAGGCGGAGAAGACAAAGAGATAAGCACATGATGCGAGGGAAAGTGAAAAGTTTTGAAAAACTGTTTGATTTTAAACCCTATTTGTGTAAAACACACGTTTTTTGCGACTCAACTGACTCGTAAGTGAGTTGCCAAAAACCCTCAAACTCAGATTTTGAAAATTTTCTCTAAGTCTTTTTCGCGACTGGAACTTACACTCGCCAGTGAGTCGTGAATGCCTTGGGTTGAGCTCGCGACTTAAGCTTGACTCGCAAGTGAGTCGCGAAAATGCAAAGTTGCAAATTTTTGGATTTTTGTGAAATTTTTCAAATTAAAATACTTTCCAAAAACAACTAAAATACTAAAAAATCTTTTTGGGTTTGATCAACAGATGCTTGAGTATGTACATCACATTTAATCAAGTACAATCACACAAATGAATAAGGCATTCATTGAACATAAACATGTGTGATGTGAGTGGGTATCAATTATGAGATAATCCTTAGTCTAATATGAAACTTCAATGATTGATTCAACCAAGTCATACACAACTAGCACTAAGTAGAGTGACCTATCTCAATTGTAGAAATGAACATATATGACCTCCCACATAAACTTGATTACAATGAGTTATATGCTTTTCATTTGGCTTCTTTTCTTTTGATCATTTTGATCTTTACATCTCTTTTTGAGATCGATGCCTGAAATTTTTGATATTTCAATTTGATGAGTAAGCCTTTGGCTTTTGGCACCATACATTTTAAATACATGTTATTTTCCCTTTTTCCTAGTCAAATACTAGTTTGTGCGACGACATTTTCAGCTCATTATCTCTTTTCGAGATTTGACAGTGGTTGAGCTTTTAAGCAAATAAATAAATAAATAAATGAGTGGGAAGAGATATAGACACAAGTCTACGCATGTCTCAAGATCAATAAAACTATTGACTAATCATTCATGAAAAGTTTGAAGATCTATTTATAACAATCACATAGATATCAAGATGATTCCCACAAAAATAGAAGTGCATAGAGAACAAGTTAAGCTCATTAATGCACAAAGCCATTAGTACAAAGGTACAAGGCTTAACATGCATGTGACAAGGCACAACACCGCCAATCAAATTTTTTGGATTTTATACTTTTTATGTGTTTTTGGATTTTTGACACAAAGAAAAGTAGAGAATGATAAAAAACAAAAACAAAAACAATGCATATAAAGAGATGCATGATGCATAAATGCATGACAATGAAGCATCTAATACATAAAAGGTCCTACAAAGATAAGAATTAGATCAAGGACCAAAAGAGCATAAGCTCAACCATAGGAACCCTTCCTCATCCAAACAGAATGATTGTTTGGAATGAGTGTCTCATGAGAAGGAACTCCAAAAGGCAAGAAAGGCCCTTGCAGACAAAGACGCCAAGCTGAAAGGCTACATGGCAGCTAATGATGCAAAGATCCAAGAGGCCTACTACTAGGGCCAATATGACTGCATTACCACCGTGAAGCTAGAAGTTCAGCAAAATCTTTAGGTCTACTTCTCCAAGGGATGGGTTGCTGCCCTTGACAAATTGTAAGTAGAGGCTTCATCCTCTTTAAGGTTGGAGAGTAGCATGCCTATTCCCGCAGAGCTAATTATCCTTCCTAACCTCAAGATCCAAGCGATCATCAACGATAAATCTCCTGTCCGAGAGGTTGAAGGGGCAGGACCTACTGCAGCATTAGGGGAAGAGATGACTAGCTATGCTCTTGTGTCTTCCACCGAGGAGCCTCCTCATGTTTAACTCTATTTCCATTCTAGTTAATTAAAGAACATATTAATAGTTTGCCCAACTTTAGGGGCCCTTGTTTTGTACTTAATTCATCACATAAATTTGAAAGAGACTATCACCTAAAGAGTTACATCATATAACTCCCACATCTCCTAGAAAACAAGTTTGCAATCATGTAAATTTCTTGATTTGCCTCATATTGTACACACCAATTTTATTAGATTAGAAACTTATTAAAAATAGCCAGGATAATGTACACACCAATTTTATTTGATTGATTTAATTATAGTCCAATAATGTGCACACCAATTTTAGCATTTAAACCGATGCTACACCTTATGTTCTTTTTGTGTATGTGCTACACTTTCTTGAGCACAAAATCTTATGATATGCACTAAGGTGTTCATGATTGGCTACTAAACAGTGGTGAGATGGTTGTTTATGCCTTTCTCATTAAGTTCAAGTCCAACAATCAAAGGCATGTGACTTCAAGATCAAGATCAAGTGATCAAAAACGATAAACATCTTCCCACACAACATGTACTACAAAGCTCAAACTAGTAAAGTGCAATAAATAAGCTCATCCAAGCTAAACAAGGTACATAAACATGTTATGTAAAGATAAAGTGGCAAACCTTGATTTCAAATTCAAGAAAAATAATGCAAAACACATTTTGCTTCCCTTTTCCTCTTTTTTTTTTTTGTTTTTTTGTTTTTTTGAAAAGAAATAACAAAAACAACCTACAATGATATGCATGAATGTTATGCAATGCAAATCCTAGAAAAACAAAGAAAAACAAAGACAACAAAGAAGAATGGTCACAAAGAGTAGAGCGAAGAAGCACAAGGACCATGTCAGAAAGACTCAATTAGATCGAGCCTTTTGCATCCAAAACTTTTTAGATGCAACTCTAGCATTGGAGTTATTATTCACATTAGAATGCTGAGCAACTCCAGGATTGGAATAAAGGTTTAAAACCTTTACCAATTCACCAATAAGTACCATAGGATCTTGTGCTTGAGGCACAGGTACTTTTGGTTTATTTGCTCGCTTAGCAGCTTGCAACTTGAAACAGTTTGGACGAATGTGCCCAGACTTTCCACAAAAATGACAATCTCAAGCAGGTCTATCATGCACCTTGTCCTTAGGAGGGTTAGAAGTTTTAGGTTTAGACTCTTTAAGATCAACCCTAATCTTCCTAGGAGGTGTAACTTCAACAGGTTTGACAACCTCACTCACGGGGGGCTCAGAAGAAGAAACAAAGTTTGTGGAATGTGTTTCAGGCATAGAGATGCTTTCTACAAAACCTAAACCAGTTTTATCTGAGGGAGACTTTTGAACACTCAGCATGTGACCAAGTTTGGAACTAGCAGACCTATTTGTTTGTTCTCTAGCAACAGATAATTCAAGTTCCAAATTCTTAACTTTATCAAGCAAAAGCATGTTCTCAGTCTTCACATTATTTAGCAATTCATTAGCATCAAACAGTTTCAAAAGCAAAATTTTCTTATCAAGTTCAAGAGATGCAATTTTTTTTAAGTCTAAATCAACGCTCATAGCATCCTTTGCAGCAACTTTACAAAGTTTATTGTAGGCTTCTTGCAAATCTGCATCCTTAGAGAGTTCCCCATCAAAAGGGTTCTCTTCAACAGCAACACTTTCATCAACTTCAGCAGTAGCTGTGAAAGCAATAAAGTTTCCATCCTCATCACTACCAGACTCATTGTCAGAAACTTCATCATCACTAAAGGTTATAGCCATAGCCTTACCCTTAGACCTCAAGAAAGTAGGACATTCTGATTTCATATGACCATACCCTTGACATCCAAAACATTGTTGACCCATAGAATTATTAGAAGTTTGACCTACTTTCTCTCTAGGTTTTTCAGTATTATTCACCTTAGTGGGATCATTTCTCCTAAAATTTCTAGGTTCAGCATTGTTTTTACCTCTTGCCCTTCTGTTATTGTTCTTAAGAAAATTTCTAAAGTTCTTGGCAAGGTAAGCAATCTCTGTAGCAGAGAGCTCATCCATTTACATCAACATCATCAACAGACTTAAGAGCCATTGATTTGGATTTGCTTATCTTAGGTAGGTCCAACTCATAGGATTAAAGAGATTCTACAAGTTCATCAACAGGGATGGAGTCCACATCCTTGCTTTCAGTGATGGCAGTCACTTTGGGTTTAAAGTCCTCAGTCAAGGATTTAAGTATCTTCCTAACAATTTTAGGTTGATCATAGATTTCACCTTGATTATAAGCAAAGTTAACAATATCATTCAATTTAGTATAGAATTCATCAAAACATTCATCATCAAACATTCTAATACTTTCAAATCTAGAAATTAACTGCTGCAGTTTGTTAATCTTAACTGCCTTTGTGCCTTCATGCATAGTTTGGAGAATATTCCATGCAGTATAAGAAACCTCAACATTAGAGCTTCTCTTGAATTCCTCCATAGAAACAGCATTAAAAATAGCATTCATGGCTTTGCTATTAAAAGCAGCTGCTTCTTTCTGAGAAGTTTGCCACTCACTAATAGGAGTAGTGGGCTTCTCACATTCGTATTCAACGGAATTCCAGACTCTCCCATCAATAGATTTTAGGAATGCTTTCATCCTTACTTTCCAGTAAGCATAGTTGTTCCCATCAAAGTGAGGTGGGATCACAAGAGAGTGACCGTGTTCCATGACAACAAGGGTCAAGGATCAACTCTTAGATCAAAAGATCTAAACACTAGAGCTAACCAGCTCTGATACCACTTGTACATTTTTAGACCCCTTCAAACACAACCAGATTAACCTAGTTAATTAGCCAAGTGATTACTTAGTCAAATTATTCAAATCTAGGTTAACACAAATATATCATATCATTGTAAAGTGCCAAAATATAAATAACACAACGATATGATAACCCAAGAAAACCAAACCAGTAAAAAACCTGGGGCAGATTTAACCTAGCTATCCTTAAGGTAAAACAGATCCACTATGAAAGAATTGAAGTTTACACAATAGCGACGTAGACCACTAACATCCTATTACTACCTCAAGTAGGAAACTTACTACCACGACCACATGACAGCTCTGAGTCCACAGACTGCTTCTTTCTTGGATTCACAGCAAGCACAAGTACTCCCACTTATGTATCTTTAAGCTCTTTATGCAGCAACTGAACTGATCATCAAGTTCTTGACATAATCTTGATTCTTGATAACTCTAAGTATATGTGAAGGCAAACACCTCTACATTTCACAAGAGATTCACATACACAGCATAAACAACAACACTCAAACGTGGCTAGGGTTTTTCCTTTTATACTTAAGGTAAAACATAAAACCCTACACGTCAAACGGGCTTGGGCTGAGTTGGAAAATTCTGTAGAAAAACAATCTGCACGAGTTTCGATCGATCGAGTCTAATTCTCGATCAATCGAGCCAGGCAGATTTACACAGTAAATCCTGCATTACACTCGATTCCAACTTTACAAATAAACATACTTTGAGCAAGTCTAAAACAAGACTAAATGTTTTAATCATGGTTTGCCAACATTACAAAATGAAGTTCTAATACATTTAAACCTAAAGTCTTAGAACCCAACACAATCCTCAAACAGAGTCCTGTTTCAAAGGTAGGCAACAATTGGATCTATCCAACTTATGGATGGCTATATACTTAAGATTAAGTCCTTACTTGAAGGAATAATGCTTGAGAAGGGTAAGAGCTCAACTGACAAGATACTCGGAAAAGGATCTGCCACCGAGGAAGCTAAAGTAGCTAGAGAATCGGCATGACTGTTGTTGCCCCTAAAGATTTGCAAGATCTCCACCTTCTTAAATTTATATTTTAATATCCCAACGTCTTTTAAGTAATTCATCATCCTTTGATCCTTAGCTTCAAACTCTCCAGAGATCTGACTAACAACCAATTGTGAATCACAGTGTACCTGCACTCTTTTCGCCCCTACTTGCCTTAATATCCTAAGCCCTGCAAGGAGAGCTTCATACTCTGCTTCATTATTTGATGCTGGAAAGCCCAACCTAAATGACTTTTCCACCCTAATTTCTTCCAGAGAGATCAATATGATACTCGCTTCTGCTCCTCGGCAATTCGACGCCCCATCTACGTACACTTGCCATATACTTTTATGTGGTTCTGATATCTTGTTTCTCTCTACTTGCATAATTTTAGGTTGCCCAGGAATGAATTCCACCACGAAATCTGCCAAAACTTGACCTTTGATAGAGTTACGGCACCTATACTGAATATCAAAAGCTCCTAGAGAAGCCCCCCACTTGGCTATCCTTCCCGTAAAGTCAGACCTTCTAAGTAATGCCTGCAAAGGATGCTCAGTTAACACAACTATTGTATGAGCTTGAAAGTAATGGGGCAACTTTCGTACAGCATGGATTATTGCGAGCGTAGCTTTCTCCAATGGTAAGTAGTGTGTTTCAGCTTACACAAGTGCTTTACTGATATAAAAGATTGGCTTTTGAACTCCCTGGTCCAGCCTTAACAAGACCGCACTGATTGCATGATCCATCATGGCTAGGTACATATACAATGTCTCTCTAGGAACCGGTCTTGACAAGACAGGGGTCCGAGATAAGTACAACTTAAGCTCATCGAAGGCTTGCTAGCACTCCTTTGTCCATTGAAAGTCCTTCCATTTCTTTAGCAACTGGAAAAAAGGCCGACATTTATCCGTAGACCGAGAGATGAACCGATTGAGAGCCGTAGTCATCTTAGTGAGCCATTGGACCTCCTTTAGGTTCCTCAGAGATTTCAAATTCTGCAAGGCAACAATCTGATCTGCATTTACTTCAATTCCTCGGTGAGTTACTAGATAACCCAAAAACTTCCCCGAGCTGACCCCAAAGGCACACTTAGAAGCATTCAATTTCAGACGGTGCTTTTGCAATGTCTCGAAGGTTTCTGCGAGATCCTTAAGGTATTCTTCCACAGCCTTACTTTTTACCACCATGTCATCTATATAAGCCTCCATATTCCTTCCCAATTTCTCTTTGAATATCTTGGTAACCATTCTTTGATAAGTAGACACAGCATTCTTCAATCTGAATGGCATGACTTTGTAATGAAAATTTCCAGAAGGGGTTTGAAAGAGGTTTTCTCCTAGTCTTCGGGGGCCAAAGCTATCTAATGATACCCCTGAAACGCATCAAGAAAACTCATCCTAGGGTGCCCAAAAGTTGCATCCATAAGCTGGTTTATCTTGGGCATGGGAAAAGGATCTTTCGGACATGTCTTGTTCAGATTCGTGAAGTCCACACATACTCACCACTTTCCATTCTTCTTTTTCACCACTACCGTGTTAGCTAACCACTCGGGATAAAAGACCACCATAATTGCCCCAGCTTCTTTGAGTCTATCTACCTCTTCCTTTACTATCCCGGTGTGTACATCCAACGACCTGCGAGGTCTCTACTTCTTCGGCGGACACCGAGGGTCAACATTAATTCGATGACATATAAAATTTGGATCTACCTTGGGTGCTTCATATGGACTCCACGCAAACGCATCCAGATTGCTTACTAGAAACAAGATTAATTCTATTTTCTCTGAGGTAGGGAAGCTCGCTCTTACTTGAAAGTATTTATCCCTGATATTAATGTGTATTTTCTCCAATCGCTCATAGATGTTCTTAGGGGGAGGCTGTAACTGCTACAATGGACCTGCTGGCTCAGGCTTTTCCTCCTTCCTATACCCTACAACAACTACCTGACATCTCCAAGCAACACTTTGATCCCCACACACCTCTGCAATACCTTGCTCGATTGGAAATTTGACTTTCTAATGCAAAGATGAAGGTACTGTACCCATGGTATGGATCCAAGGGCATCCAAGGATTACTATATAAGGGGAGTAGAAGTGTACCACTATAAAGTTGATCATCTCCTTCCTTCCTTCCACTTCCACGAGGAGAGTCACTTATCCAATTGGCATGACAACAGTTCCATAAAAAGCTACCAAGGGACTATCATACGCTGTTAAATCCTCAGGGGTAAGTCCTAACCCTTCATATAAGTCAAGGTACATGATTTCTGCCTCACTTCCTTGATCTACCATAACCCTCTTGACATCAAAACCCCCAATTCGTAATGTTACCACCAGTGCATCTTTATGGGGCTAGAGAATGTCTTTAAGGTCTTTCCCGGTAAAACCTATGCACTCATCTTCCCAATGCCCCTTCTTGGGCACGGGGCCATCCAAGAAGAATTCCCACAGCCAATACCCACAGCCAATACTCGAGGTGGAGCTCTGGCAGTCTCCATTTGCTGACTGGCTATGTGTATTACCCTTATAAGCCCTCGAGCTGGGGCCGAAGTTCTTGAGGGGCTGGCCCCCTTCAAATCTTGTGGGTGAGAGTCCTCCCGTAACAAGAATTCCCCCAAATAACCTACCTTCTCAAGCTGACGTAAATGGTCCTGTAAGGTTCGGCAATCTTCAGTTGTGTGCCCCTGATCTTGATGATATGAGCAATAAAGGCTCTGATTTATCCTTGTGACATCCTTACTCATTTTATTCAGCCAACGAAAGTATGGCTCACTTTTTATCTTCTCCACAATTCGGTATACGGGCTCTTTGTACAATGAGCTAACCATCTCTGATCTTGGCTTCTAAACCCGAGGGAAAAAGTCCCTCCATGGTCATGGAGCTTGAACTGCTTTAACCTCTTTCTTCTCAATGGTAGGAGCTTTTGCCTTAGCCTTATCTTGCAATTGGTCATCCTCTAACCTCTTATATTCTTCTACTCGCTCTATCAGCTTATTCATATCCATAACTGGTTTTAAGGCCAAAGAAGCTCTTAAATCTGAATCAATAGGGAGCCCCACTTTAAAAGTACTGGCTACAATTCCTCCGTTATCACCCTTGATCTCGTTGTATAACTCCCAATAGCGATCTGAATAGGCTCTAAGAGTTTCCCCTTCTTTCATGGCCATTGTAAGGAGTGAGGCAAAAGGCTTCGGAGTTCTACTGCATGTCACAAATCTCGCCTTGAATGCTCTGATCAACTCATCATATCCTTAGATAGACCCTTTTTCCAGCCCATTAAACCATCTCATAGCTATTGGCGCCAAGCTGGAAGGGAAAATTTTACATATTAGAGCTTCGTTTTTGGAGTATATGGCCATGCTTTGGTTATAATGGCTGACATGTTCCACGGGGTTTGTCTTGCCATCATATATTATGAAGGTTGGCCTTGTAAACCTGCATAATAGGTCTATTTTCTCGATTTCTTCAGAAAAAGAAGATTGAGATATTTGCTGTAATGCCCTGCCTATAACATCATCTCCCGAGACTGGCGGCGTCGCTAGGGCTCGGGAGTGAGGGATCGTTGTGTGCTGAGGAATTGGGCTTTTAAGTCTCTCCCTATCTTGCTCTGCCTTTCTGTTCTTCTTGTGGGGTGGGGAGACCGTTCACTCCCTGTGGGGAGACTGCTCACGTTCCCCGTGGGGATGAGTTGTTCTTCTATCCCTCTTCCTATTCCTATCACTTACCATGCGCTCTTCTCCTATTACATCCTGGTTCCTCACTTATCCTCGTGGTGTTATACATTCCTTATCTTTCTCCTAGGTTGTCTCACTTCTTTTTTCTCTCCAAACCAAAAAAGAACCTCCTCTATTCTACTTCTTCCTCCTTATTTATAGGGACACTTCTTATTCTTATCCCTACAGCTGTCCTGTTTCCAGCTAAACACCCAGGGATATTTTTCCTTACTTTATCGGTTTTCTCCCCTCCCTTACCCTTGAGCTCTGTCTTCTTGGGGATATTTTCTCTATTCAGGCTATCTTAGATGTAATTACGTGGCACAGGTTAAGTGAGGGCTCCCAAATTGATGCAGAGGTAAAAATCTTCAACCTTCTTGCGTGTTCTGGAAATTTCCCGCGGTACTGGGCACTGTTTGGGAGCTACATGCAGATCATCCATGCATTTTGCTTCTAGTAAGGTTTGTCCCTCACCTTGCCTTTTTCTCGTGATGTTTTCCTCTCTCGGATATGGGGAATGGTTCAGCTTCCTCTTTCTCACAACCCGTTGCCCTCTAGGACTCCTTCAAGCATATAGGCTTGGGCCAGTTCGTTCTCGTGGCCCAGTTAATTATTGGGCCTAAGGCCCAGATGGGGATTCTTTTACTTCCCACACATTCCATATTTGTTTGTGAGGATTTGCTTAATTAACATAGGAGGTGGAGAGCGTAGTCCATCCATCTTTATTAGAATCTACAATCAAAATGGTTGAATACCTTGAGAATTGTTCACGGAGACCCACAAGGAGTTGGTTGATAAGTATGAAAAATGGATGAAGGAGACAACAACTTCTTGTAAAGTGGTTGGCGCTCTAATTATTACCATTATGTTTGCACTAACAATTACCATTCCTGGTGGCAACGATTCAAATACAGGCTTGCAAATATTCTTAAACAAAAGGTGTTTACACTTTTTATAATATTTGATGCACTATCTCTCCTTTCTTTATCAATTCAGTATTGATGTTGTTAGGTTTTGAGTTTGTAATGTTAGCAAACCATGACAAAAACTAAGTCTCATTGGTTTAGAATGGTCTACATTGATGTCCAAGACAAAAAAACTCAAGTTTGGGATGAAAAAAAAAGAGTTACAATTTGTTTCATTCGATTGGTACTTGATCAATCGAAAGTTGTTCGATTGGTACTCGATCGATCGAAAGTCGCATATCAGCAAACATAAAAGGCCCATAACTTGACCGTTTGAACCCCAAATCATGGGCCATTTTTTCCAATATTTAAAGGAAATTATAAGCTAACCCTAGAGAGGGGTTTTAGAGTTTTTTAGAGAGATTAGAGTGCATCTTGTGCCTTTTTTGTAGATCTAGGGTTTTGTACCCAAAAGCTCTCTAAACTCTTCTACTGGTGTTATTCCCTGAAGAATCTCAAGATTTGGTGCTGTAGAAGTTACTACATACAAGATCAACGTCTAAGCAGATCCAAAACCTTTGAGTTGAGTCTCAAAGTCACAAGTGTGGGTGTTTGTGTTGCAAAGGCCTAATAGAGAAAGAGTTTGTGGATTCAGAGCTTGCACGTGCTCGTGTCGGTAAGTTCTACATGTGGTAGCAATAGAATGTTAGTGGTCTAAGTCTTATTGTAAACTTCGATTCTCTATAGTGGATTTGCTTTTTACCTTGAGGATAGCTAGGTTAAATCCTCCCCAGGTTTTTTACCTTTTAGGTTTTCCTAGGTGATCATATCATTGTGTTCTTTATTTTTCGCTGCTTTGCATGATATGAATGTTTTGTTTTAACCTAGATCTGAATAATAAACCTAAGTATTCACTTGGCTAATTAATTAGGTTAAACAACTTGTGTTAAAGGGTTCTAAAAGCGTACAAGTGGTATCAGAGCAGGTTAGCTCTTGATTTAGGTTATTGTACCTAGAGTTGATCCTTGATCCCTATTATCATGGATAATTTTAAGTCTCTTATTGTTTTTGATTGTGATCTTTTGAATAAAAAGAACACTATTGTTTCAGTTGATCTTTTTGAGGCTTGTGAAAGGAATTTGCAGGATTTCAGTCTTTCTCGGAAGATTGGTGTAATCCCTCAAATACACTCTACTTCACATGGATTTTTACCTTCAAAGCCAAAGACTCGTGCTATATGGGTGAGAAAAGATTTGCTAAGGTGAGTGTTGTTTACTTGTCCTTGATTTAATTCTTTCAATTAATTGTGGACATGTTTTCTTTTAGTTTTTGGTTGTTTTATTTTCTTAGGTTGTTTTGTTTTTTTTTTTTTTTAAATCCAAAAACATTGAAAATTTTTCAAAAAGATAAAAATATTTTATTTTGTGTCTTGTTTTATTTGTTTTGAGGATTACATGAGTTATAATATCTCTCTTTTGATTTAGAACATGCTTGACATTGTGGAGAAACTTGAATAGTATGTGTTATATAAGTGCTAAACTATTTCTGATTTTGTGTATGTACTATTGTTAGGACATATGTGATTCAATGTTAGGAACATATGTCAACATTTTATGTAATTGGCTAATCCTTTGACAAAATGCACTTTACTTGTAATTGGGTAGATCTAGGATGTGTTTAATGCTTCAAGAAACAAGGTTTCAAGTTCAAGTGTTAAAGCCATGCAAGTCTGTCCAAGAATCAAGTGAGAAAGTGCAGGATTTTAAAGCTCGACAGCTAGCTCGACAGCTAGCATCTATCGAGGTTTAAAAGCTATTGAAACCTGTGGCTCGACAGCTAGCTCGATAGATGGCTATCTATCAAGGTTTATGAAATTTAGTTTTTCAGAACTGATTTCAATCCAATCGGTGGGTATATGTTTGGGCTTACTTTTCTCACAACCCTAAACATATATAAGGATTATTTTTTAGGGCCGAAAAAGGTTACACAAGTTACACAAGAGCACAATTCAACAAGTGTGAAGAAAAGTGTGACCGGAAACCTAGTTTGCCCTAGTTCTTCTTTCTGTTGAAAAAGCTACTGTGTTTGTACACCGTAGGGTTTTATGACCAAGCAACTTCATGATCTTCATCGTGTGATGAACTGAAGAACTATTCCTTTACTTGTAACCACTTGTTTTGATAATAGTGGATTATCGGGAGTGGTGACCTTAAAATCACCCGGTGGGGTTTTTGCCGTGTAGGTTTTCCCCATTCATAAACAAATCACCGTATCAATTTAATTTCCGCTGCATACTTTAGTTAATTGGTGATTTATTTGTGCTGCCACATACATTGCATGTTAATTTGATTAATTAATAAACTTGGCTAATTAATCAATTAATATATCACAAGGGGTCAATATATTTTTGGCCTGTCAACTATTTTGTACATGTACTCAAGGGTTAATTAAGAAATTGATATTTCTTATTTATGTACCCTCTATAGCTTAGTTAAGCACTATCATGCATTGTTTTTGCATTTTAATCATTTAGCATAATGTGTGCTTTTAGTTTTGGTCATAAAATTTTTTTAAACCAAAAAAATTTGTATTTCTTTTGTATTACATATCATGGATGTGTAGTTAAGGTTGGGCATATTATCTTTACATAACATGCCTGTGTACCTTGTTTAGCTTGGATGGGCTTATTTATCTGCACTTTGCTAGTTTTAGCTATGTAGTGCATGTTGTGTGGGAGTTGTTTACAGTTTTTGATCACATGATCTTGATTTTGAATTCACGTGCTTTTGATTGTTAGGACTAAAAATCCTAAAAGAAATGCATAAATAACCATCTCACCACTGTTTACTAGCAAATAATGAACACCTTAGTGCATATCGTAAGATTTTGTGCTCAAGAAAGTGTAGCACATGCACAAAAAGAAAATAAGGTGTAGCCTTGGAATAAAAATAATAACATAATATAATAAAAATGGTGTGTACATTATGTGACTAAAATAAAAATTACACAGAAATAAAAATGGTGTGTACATTATAAGGCTGAAATAAAAAATTACATGATTGCAAGCTTGTTTTCTAGGAGATGTGAGAGTTATATGATGTAACTCTTTAGGTGATAGTCGCTTTCAAACTTATATGATGAATAATGTAGAAATTGTGATTGATTAATATCTACATATCACCTCACGTGTATCTCATGCTGTTACTAGTTGCACACACTACACAAGTTATTCTTTGCTAAACTTAGTACATGTTGTTGTGTGTGAATTTGTTTGGCCATCCAAGATTATATGTTCTATGATTTTGATACAAAATATATTCATTGGTTGAAAATTTGGGGTAAAATGTGTGAAAATCTTGTTTTAGAAGTTCTGAGTTAAAAACTCCTGTTTTTGAAAAACATTTAAACTCATTCACATGCATTTCATTCATGAAATTCCTTGGTTTGAGTGGTTTTTGCATAATCTTCTGTTGTTTTTCAAAAAATTCAAATTTCCAGAATTTTGATCGATCGAATGTGTTTTTCGACTGATCGAAAATCCCTTGATTTTAATCATTGCTTCTGTCTGACTCGATTGATGTTCGATCGATGCTTGACCGATTGAAACTGAAAAATTTTCAGTTTCTAAGTTTTTGACCAAATTTTTTTTCATACATCATTTATGTTTAGGATTCACATGCATTGCATTGTTTTCTGTATCCATCTTGCATTTTTGCAGTCATATCTCTCATTGTTTTCACACATAACATGCATACACTTTGCTAAATTAGGTACTCAACTTGATTTAAAAATTGATTGATTAATTTTTGAGTTTTGTACAGTTTAGTATATGCTATTTTTATGTGTGAACTACAGAAAATATTTTTCTAAAGAGATATGATGGATAATAATTGTTCAAATATTTTCTCTACTTGATTTAAGTTCAAAAGACCATCTGTTTATATGTCACATAGTGTCAAGTTTGCATTTATTGAAAGAGAGAATATTTTTCTTCATGTGTATCCTCAACTTAGTTGTAAAGTTTGGTTTGTGTGTCTTTATTTTCCTCACCTCCTGCATTTTTCCCAAAACTGTTTTTTTTCCCAAAACTTGTTTTGTTTTTCCTATTTTTATAGGGGCAGAAACTTGTTTTTTAACCTTTGTTGTTTATAGGGGGAGTTGCCTCTATTTTCTATAGAGGTAAATTGTTTTGTGTTCCCTTGTTCTCTATTTTCTCTTATCTTTTGTTGCGTATGTTTACTATTTACTCTTTGTTTGAATTGTCTTTGTCAATACGTGACAAAAAGGGGGAGAAATAGATGAAATGTGGGAATCCTATTTGTTTTGAAATGTGGGAATCCTGTTTGTTTTGTTTAGGGGGAGTTGAAATTGTTTTTCAAAGGGAGAGAATATAAAATGTTTTTTGATGTATCTAACCTAGTTTACTTTTGTATTTTTTTTTTTTTATATTTGTGTTTCATATTGTTTACTTGTCTTTCTTTCCACACATGCAGTGATGTGTTCTTTTGAGTATTTTCAGGAAAGACAGGTACATTTTGATCAAGACCTTCTACCTCTTCTTGCAATTTCTAGGTTAGGAGTCTTAGATTGGAATTTGTGATGTATTTGGGCATTTTGTTGTATATGGGCATTATGTTGTATGTGTGTTTTGTCACGGATTGCCAAGGGGAAGATTGTTAGGTTTTGAGTTTGTAATGTTGGCAAACCATGACAAAAACTAAGTCTCATTGGTTTAGAATGGTCTACATTGAAGTCCAAGACAAAAAACTCAAGTTCGGGATGAAAAAAAATGAGTTACAATCTGTTTCGTTCGATTGGTACTCGATTGGTACTTGAACAATCGAAAGTCACATATTAGCAAAAAAATCAGCAAACGTAAAAAGCCCATAACTTGACCGTTTGAAGCCCAAATCACGAGCCGTTTTTTTCAGTATTTAAAGGACATTATAAGCTAACCTAGAGAGGGTTTTCAGAGTTTTTTAGAGAGATTAGAGTGCATCTTGTGCCTCTTTTGTAGATCTAGGGTTTTGTACCCAAAAGCTCTCTAAAGTCTTCTACCGGTGTTATTTCCAGAAGAATCTCAAGATCCGGTGTTGTAGAAGTTACTGCATACAAGATCAATGTCTAAGAAGATCCAAAACCTTTGAGTGGAGTCTCAAAGTCACAAGTGTGGGTGCTTGTGTTGCAAAGGCCTAATAGAGAAGGAGTTTGTGGATTCGGAGCTTGCATGTGCTTGTGTTAGTAAGTTCTACATGTGGTAGCAATAGAATGTTAGTGGTCTAGGTCTTATTGTAAACTTCGATTCTCTATAGTGGATTTGATTTTTACCTTGAGAATAGCTAGGTTAAATCTTTCCCAGGTTTTTTACCGGTTAAATCCTCCTGGGTGATCATATCATTGTGTTCTTTATTTTCCGCTGCTTTGCATGATATGAATGTTTTGTTTTAACCTAGATTTGAATAATAAACCTAAGTATTCATTTGGCTAATTAATTAGGTAAACAACTTGTGTTAAAGGGGTCTAAAAACATACAGATGTTTCTCGGCATACTCACATCACGATATGCAAAAGAGGATTTTCTTAAATTCTTACCCAAAAAGATGGTTAAAGGCTTTTTACCCTTATCTTCTTCATAGCAGCCATGATGATAACCTTCTGTGATTGTCTTTTCATTATTCTACATGGAAAATCATGAATAATCATTCCTGTCATTTGCCTCATTGGTGTTCCAGTTGCCCTATTTACCTTGACGCAATTTCGCCTTCTTATTGACATGTTCAACTCAACTTATGGATCTGGAAACTTGACAGAAATATGGACTCCTAGTTGTAAGTTTTTCATTGTGACGTAGAATGTATTAGTGTTACTTAAATAATTGGCATATGGGCAGAAACTTTTTTATTTATTTTTCCTTTTCTTTGGAAAGATAACCTATGAACTTTCAGCTTGTGATGCATAACATGTGAGTTCCTTTCTAGACCTAATTATCCTTAAAATATTTGTTCATGGTTATTCTTTTCTTACGTCACACGGTATCATCTCATTGTGCAAATTATGTCAAATTGGCCAAAGAGCTGAAATCAAGAAAAAATAAAAGAATAGTTAATGTTGTTTCTACAACATTTTCAAAGCCTAAGGAAGTTTTTTAGGAGCTACGTGAATTGGACTTATGCGCAAAAATCTTCACATTCCTAAACAGAACTCAACAATACACAGAACGACCTCAAAAGCCGATACTCCACAGAACGGGGCTACAAGCCTTCTCCTGCCTCACGAATTGGGTTCAAAAGTCCATAGTTCTTCACTACGCGAATCAAGCTTGAAGCCTATATATAAGACTTTTTTCAATCAAAGCCCGAGGACCCTTGTCTTCACAAAATGCACTATAGGAATTAAAAACTTTAATTTAAAAGCCATTGGGTTAGAGGGCCACGCTCAAGCATCAAGCCGAAGAAAAGCCAAGGCAATCCAGCCCATCAAGAGAGAAGAAAGCAGGATAAAAGAGAGAGAAAAAAGAAGTAACCAAATATTGGAGAATTTATGTGGCCCACGTTTGAGTGATAGATGAAACTCATGTCTTAAGTTCCTTATTACATGTTAGGTGTAACATTCCTTAGGTAACTCTCAATTGGTATAATCTCGCTCTTTGGTTAATAAACATCATAAAGTTACAATTTTTAAGTTCCTTGATGGAAGGAGAGTTATGAAAATCTTAGTTTAAAAGGGTTCCTAATCTAGCCTATATATATAACCTATTTTTCCATCAAAAGGTGATATGTGAGGTAAAGGTCATAGACTCGAAGACCCTTTTTATATATACATTATCATACACTCTATGACACCCATCACATGCATGACCTTAATTCATTTTGATTATCCCATTTTCAATTATTGAATGGAAATTAAATTAAGCAATATGATACTAATTAGAGGTACGTAGTGTGTCCCACGGTGGCATGCATGCACTAAGAGAGATGCAGATAGAATAACACTAGCGTTTTTTATTTGTACTATTTGGGCAAAGACACACACAAATATATATATATATATATATATATATATATATTTATATATATTTAAAATGATGGGTGTCGAAATTTTATTGGAAGAATGTAATTGAAATTCCTCAGTACGTAATTCAAAGCAATCATATATTTTCTTTCTTTTGTTCACCATTTTAGATCACATAAATCACATCTTTTGGTTATGAGCAATATGCCTAGTTTAATACTAAATACTCATTGCGTGTCATATATATCCGAGAAATGCTATATCCATAATTTTTTTCACAACAAATTTTAAGTGGTAAATTTTTATTGGTTATTATGGGTGGGCAAAAAAGTAAATTAAATTATAGATTCAAATTAGAAATAATAACAATTTACTACCTATAATTTGTTGTAAAAGTGTTGTGAAAATTTAGAACCAATAACAACTTACCACTTATGATTTGTTTTGAAAATTTTATGAAAATGTTGTGGACATAGCACTTCTTTAATTATATACTCACATTCCGCAGTACTTAATTAGTAATATATCTGTGTGCCTAGTTTGATATATGTGTGCTTAGTCAACACTCAACACCAGCAATACTCGGTGTTTTGTACACCAACAATGTTTCTTCACTACAAAAAAAAAGTCCTATAGCCGCGTTTTTAAAACCATGCATAGGTTTTTAAATTTCCTTATTGGTAGTGATTATTTACTAAGGATGGAAACTATAAGTAATCACTACAAGAAATCTGTAGTATTGTGGCGGGTGCAAAAACCACTGCTATATGTCGCATATTGCAGCGTTTTTTGGGACCGCCACTATACATTGGGTCTATTGCAGTGTTTTTTGAGACCGCCGCTATAGGTATAGTCTTTTGCGGCGTCCTACAACGGCAGGACATAAAACCACCGCAATATATATGTTTTAGCGGCGGTAACTTAGATATAGCGACGCTCCCCACTGCAATAAATATATCATTTTGCACAGATACTATAGCGGCGGTAGAGAAAAACGCCGCAATATGCGAGATGTAGCGGCATTTGTTTGACCGCCGCAATAAGGACTCCTTTTTGCTGCACATTTTCTTAGTTATAGCGGTAGGTTGGACCGCCGCTATAGACCTTCTAACTCCTTGCCTCTCCCCAAACCTTCCCTCTGTTATTTTTGGCTTTTCATTTTTACCGCCTTTTCATTTTTGCCAAAAATACTGTATCTCTCTATCTCATTTCACTCTATCTCTCTAACTCTTCAGAGACCTAAAAACACTATTCACTGTATCTCTCTCTAACTCTTCACTGACCCAAAATCCCACCCAAACACCCAGCTCAAACACTATTTATCTTTTAAACTCTTTCTCTCTCTCTCTAGCTCTCTCTCTCTCTCTTTCTCTCACTCTCCCTCTCGATCTCTAACTCACAAACCCAAAATCCCACCACCACCGCCGCCTTCACAACAACCCCACCACCACCACCAAACCACGTCAACTCAGTGGCCGCCACCTAGCAACCCCAATCCACCTCATCAGCGCCACCTAGTAACCCCAATCCACCTTGTCGCCGCCACCTCATTTCACTCCCAAAAACCAAACACTCTCTCTGTAAGTTGTCTCGAACACTCTCTGTTTTTTTTTTTTTTTTTTTTTTTTTTGTGCGTTGGTTTGTGCTTTATCAGTTTATGCGATTTTCAAATGTGCGTTGGTTTGTTAGTGAAAATTTTACATTAGATTATGGGTATCCCTGTGATTAGGGTATTTTACTAATCTTGTTTGATTGTTAATGAATATTTTTTATTTTTGGTTTGAGTTTTTAGATGTGTTTAAATGCATTATTATTGTCTCGGTTTGTGTTTCATTGCTAACAATGTAGTGGAAAATAAAGGAAAATGGAGAGCTTGAAATTGATTTTTTTTTTTTTTTTTTTGGTCTTGGTTTGTGTTTGGTTGCTAAGAAAATGGTAGAAAGGAAAGGAAAATTAGAGGGAAATTAGCTTGATTCAAAAGTCTGATTTTCACCCTCATTTCTTTGCATTTCCTTTTCTTCACTTTCTTCAGCTTCAACCAGGCAGCCAATTCCTCACAGTCCCTGAACTGTTTGTTTCACTATATATTTTCTTTACAAAACAAATTTGGTGTTTGATAGTTTATTTTATTTTTTATTAAATTCTTTTAGTTTTTATCTTAAAGGACTAAAATGAGATTTGGGTTTTGAATTTGATTAGCTTGGTTGATAGTTATGATGATTATAGTGTGGGCGATGATGGTTTCTGTGTAGGTATTGCATGTGCAGTAATAGATTGTGTGCAAGAAACATGCAAGGGCTCTAGTTCATTACCTGGTCTTGAGAGTGAGTGTTACCCTGGTTGGAAGGCAATATAGATTGGTCCTTTGACCTTCCCCGCTTGTGTTATTCCTAATTGTAAGTCTCTCTCTCTAATCTCTATATCTCTCTCTCTCTGTTACAACACCAACACATGTAGATATGAAGTGACTCTATACATATTTAATACATCTATTTTTGTAATGCACATGTTTGGGACTCTATCTATTTACAAATGCTAGCAAAATGTCCTGAAGATAGTGGAATTCATTACATTTTTTTATTCTTAATGATGTGACTTTGACATTGTGGAATTGAAATAAAAGAGAAAAGGGAGGGGCATGACGAAAGTGTTGAGAGAGATTGAGAGAAAGTGTTTTTATTTAAATATATTCAAAAAATTACACGCTTACAGGCCGGGGTAAGGTAGAATAGGACTAGGAAAACCGCATGAAGCATAGCAGTGTAGGGCAAGTTGAGCTGGGCAAAACATTTTTGTCATACCTAGCAAGCTTAAAGAAAACTAACACTAAGGCCCTTCTATCTCCTTACTCTCCCTTTAGCTCAAAGAAACTTAAGCTTCCAACTCCTCTCAACCAATTCTACAATAAGTCTAAAAACACAATAATTTTCACTATTTATCTTTTCAATACTGTTGAAGTGACAAATTGTGAATAATGTATAATAAAAGTGATATCAATGGTGGTTCCATGTGAAGGGATATTATACTAATCAGTCCATTACCTAAAAACTTTGTGAAAGTAGTGATTCAATGGTGGTTTTTTATAATTTATTTACATGTCTTAGAATAAAGATTATAAAGTTGATTACTCCATAAACTGTTCTTCCAAAACCAAAACTGCTATTTTCTTTATTAAAACTCTAACAGAAGAATGAATTATTAGTGGAGGGCTATTTTTGTTGTTGTTTCCCGCTTTTTTTTCTTTTCTTTTTTACAAGTATTGTTGTTGTTAATAATAATTAGTTACATGCAGCATTATATTTCATTCATATTACATTTTTTCTGCTTTTGTTTTTGTTTTTGTTTCTTTTTTGTTATGTTATGTAATGTGTCCAGCATTATATTTCATTCATATCAACTTGTTTTTTACTTGTCGTTGTGCTTATATACTTGTTTTTATTTTACACTTTGACAATTGAAATGGCAAGGCGAAAAGCAAATTTGTGCATGCGTTCCAAGAGCGTAACCATGGAAGGAGCTTCTATAGAACATGTGGATGAAGAAACGAACCAAGAAATGCACGAAGCTTCTACGCAAGGTATGGGCTTACAACTTGATATCAAATTTGCTATTAGTTTGCTTAAAAAATCTATTAAAAATAAATAAATAAAGGAGTAGCCTCTATGTCTCAGCCCCTGCCCTATATGTCTCATGATGGTTGTCTATTTTTATATTTTTTTAAATGTGATAGTTTTATTTGTTATGCATGTTTGCAAGTTGAAACTCTCAAGTTCTATAGTTAGGTTCATGTTAATCATTTAATTGCTAATCAATACAATCATGCTCAAGTATGTTATTCAAACAATAATAGTATCAATCATAGTTGCAAATTTAATAAGCAAAACACATATCCATGCCTTCTCTCTAATCCACCTAGATAGTTGAATTTTATTTAAAAATTCTTAAGTTGAATTTAAACTGAAAATTCGATTCCACTTTATTTAAACTAATGCTAATTTCTTAAGTTGAATTTTCTAATATTATGCCCCACCATCTACTAACTAGTAAACAAGAAGATAGAGAAAGAAACCTTTGTTTACAATTTTTTTTTTTTCAATTGTTGATTGATAGAGTCAGCAAAGTTTGCACTATGATTCTTTATTTGTTTTTAAGTTATTGAGAGAGAGAGAGAGAGAGAGAGAGAGAGAGAGAGAGAGAGAGAGAGAGAGACTATGGCATGCAATACTTTCTTCAAAATAGTTTATAGTCTATAAAGTCTATATTGCATTTTTGATTCATCATTAATGTAGGTTGTTTTAACCTAAAAGGACCTTGAATTTGGAAAGTTGTGCTGAAACTTGAAAATGTATGAGAACTAAACTTAAAGCAACATAGTCCAACATGTGCTTCTCTTCATCCAAAACCACATTTCATTCAAATTATGTTACGAAGTGATCGATCTGATGTGAACTCTAAATAAGCTTTATATATTTAATTTCGTATATATTTACTTACTTTAACGATATTTTCTCCTTTAAATTTCGTATGTGCAGCCACCTCTACATGCCACTCGCGGGCCAAGCAAGTACTTGGAGATTTTTGGATCTTCTTGACGACCAAGTAATTGAGTTGCCGCTAAATAGTATGCATCAGCCAATTAATGACGGGGCGAGGGCTTTCACTGGTTTCTTGGGGACGATTGCGCGGAAACCCCACGTGTGCCCGATTAGATATCTGAGTTGGAAGGACATGCCAGAAGAACTTAAAGAAGAGTGTTGGCATCTTTTAGAGGTAAACCAGGAACTTATAATACTTGTAATTATGACATTTTAGCATGCTTGTTGCCGTTCTAATTCTAACTCAACTATTTGATTGTAATTTGCTAACTCAACTATTTGATTGTAGCGAAAATACGTCGTCCCAACTAATCCTACTGCATATGCTGATATGAAGACATTTACCTTATAAAAAATTGGGAAGGCTTGGAGGGATCATAAGTGTAGGCTGAAAACGGCTCATTACATATTGCACCCAAGAAACAAAGAACAGGTGAAGAGCAATCGACCTAAGGGATGCATACCAGAAGATTGGGATGTTCTTGTTGACCATTGGTATACTGAGGATGCAGTGGTATGTTCTTTTAATTTTTTATTTTTTTTTAGATGTGCTTAATCTGTGTTTTTGGTTTTCATTACTGCCATGTTGTAAATGTGATGGTTATTTCTCAAAATTCACCAAGCTTCAGCTTTGGGACAATTAAGAATGGTATTAAAACAGTGGTTGTGACTTGTGAGTTTGACCAACATTAGAACCGAGATGGGAGATCCCCTCTACTCTTGGCATCAGGAAGACACTTAACTTCCCTAACATTTGTGAGAAAAGCAACCCTTCCATCCCTGCTACAAGCCAACCATGTCCCACCTGCAAGCTCATCTCTCCCTCCCAATATTTCACCACCATCCCACCATTCCAATTGCCTTATAGGCCTTCAAAACCAAAACCAAAACCAAAATAAACCCAACAAAAATGGTACCTTGTCAACCTCAGAAACCATATCAGACAGCCAAACTAATCCAAAAAAAAAAAAAAAGACCTAGCTAGAGATTTGGGCTCACTTGCTGTGACATTCATCCCTGTTAAGCAAAAGAATGAGTGGGTATAGAGGGTGAGCTCGCCATAGAAACATTGCAATACACATGTTCAATTTCTTTGTTAAAGAATCATGTTTGATTCTTTGGTTTTTAGTACTTTACAAACTACTTGATCGTCCTCTTTGTTCTGTCTCGTTGCTCTGCAGAGGTTGATTCCTCTACGTCACTGTCTGTTCTGTGCTCCAACCAGATCTTGCCACGTGGCTTCTTGGGCCCCACTAAAATATTGGATAATGAAATGACACACACAATGGATCAGTGGTGGCCGAACTTTTTCTTCCATTTTTTTTCGCCTTTAATAGATATTTTCCTTTGACATTGGATTGGAACTATGTATTATGTTCCATGTTTCATTAAAAATAGTAATTTTGATCATGAATTTAACTCAACCCATTTCGAATTGTTAAGACATTGTGATTTTTTTTTTTTTTTTATTTTTTATTTATTTAGAATAAGACATTGTGATTTGGTTGGTGAGAAGTGAAATATGTGTCTTCATGATAACTAAAAAAAAAATCTTAGAACTTTTACTTTGCTTCCAATATCCTAATGTTTCTATAGTATTAATGTTTTGTCTTGATGTTGCAACTTCCTTTTTTTTAAAATAATAAATATAATAAGAACTTAGTGAAAGTGTGAAACTACATTAAGATCTCTATGAATAGTTAAAAACTTTTCACATAAAGGTGAAGTGATATTCTAGTTAGAAAAAAACATGAGATAAATAACACCTTTACTAAACAATGTTAATTTTCTATGAGTTTTCTGTATGAATCAGTTTTTTTTTTTTTTTTTTTTGTCAACCTCTAAATCAAATAATATTTCTTGTTATTTCAAGCATAGATAACTAGAAAGAAGAGATTATTTGTCATATATATGGGGCTAAGATGCAAGTCCAAAAATTTCCTAGATGTTGTAGAACCAATACTTGAGGTTAATATCAGCTCACTGTATGTAGATGAATGTGTACCATATGTTGGACTTTAGGCGGCTGAAAAGTCATGCAGTCTTGTTAAGTGATTCTTATGCTCTTTGACCATATATCTGGTGAATGCATTAGTGTGAAAGACCGATTTTGATTCAAATGATATTATAGGTTAAAGGGAGGTTTAAATTAATATGAGTGAAAGTTGCAAATTTGATAGGCATATAGATGATGAGGAGCGTGTTCCCAAATAGTTTAGAAAGACTTAAGGGAAGTGGGATTTTAGGTTGTACATCTATGAAGGTGGCTTAATATTAATGCATTTGGTTTCTATGGCTTATTTTTTTGGATTTTGTAGTCCCTATAGCTATCAGCTGATGAGTCTCAGCCTGCTTTTATTTTTTGTTCTTTTTTGTTGCTTTGTTTCCTTTGCATATATGTTTCCAGTATATTGTTTTTGTGTTTAAATGAAATCACATTACTTATCAATATATAGCATTGAATTTGGTTCATCTGATTTTGTTATTTGATGTCATTCTCTACACAGCTGCTAGTAAGTAAGGCTAAATGAGAAAATACCACTAGTGATAATCAAACTTAATTTCCATCCCTTGAGTCTAAAAGATATTATCGTCCCACTATTGTCTGTGTCAATCCTATATACAACTCTTATGTTTGACCTAAAAATCATGATCTAAATAGTTCTGCAATTTATGGTTCAGCTGCATGCAAACAGACACTAAATAACAGATGAACATATATTTAAATTGTGTGATATAACTATTAATTGTGTGATACAACACTGCTTTATGTTTCCATGTTAAAGAGGACAGCTTTATTGAAATACTTTGAAATGCTAGTTGTGATGCTAGTTGTTTTGAAATACTTTCCATAGTTGTTTTAATTTTCTATTTGTTGAGGAACTTCTACTTCAATTAGATGTTTCTTGTTGGTACTTAGATGTTTCAAATCTTGTGGTGCTGCTATGCCATAATTTCAAATCTTATTTGTACTATTCATAAATGATTGCTCATTAAATGCTATTTAAAAATTGCTCATTGAATTCATATATCAAAAATGAAGGAGTTGTTGGCTGAACCTTCGAATCAATTGCAATCATCTGACACAAGTGGTAGTATTGCATGGGCACCGGACGATGTGTTTGCCAAAGTGATGGGTAAGGAGCGCAAAGGTCATATTCGTGGGGTAGGATTTGGTCCAAGCCCAAGTGATTGAAGTAGCAAGAGTGCTCTCACGGACCTTCAAATACGATCAAGTCAATCAAGGGACAGCGAAGTTGCACAACTGAAGGCTTCCTTGGCTGAGATGCAAGAGAAATTGTCCTATTTTGACGAAATGAAGGAAAGACTTAGCCAATTTGAAGAGATGGGGCAAAAAATGGCTCGCATGTTTCAACAAATGCAACAAATAACTTCACAATGCAACCAGGTTGGTTATTTTTTTTATTAGAAGTTCGCAATTTATGAAGATATGTTTTTTATTCGGACCAATAGCACATTCTTATATAATGTTTGATTTATTCAAGCACTAATTGATCTATTGGACTTTAAGCTCAGTTTTTAGATTGAAAACAGAGGTCCTCTAGAATTTTGTTTATAGTGAAAAAATGACAACTGGGTGCTTCATGTTGAAACATTTTTAGTGCTTTAAAGTTTTTGTTGAGCAAAAACTTTAAAGCACAGAACAGGTGTTAGATTAAATTATTATGACTTATTTTTCATTAATCTTGAATTAGAGTATCTATTTCAGTAGGTAAGATGTGATTTGTTGCGTTAAGTTATCATTTTTTTTTTGTGCCCATTTTCAATATTGCTAGTCTAAATCATGAAGGAGCACAATTCTACATGTAACTCAAATATTTGTACATTATTTTTCTATATTGTCTCTGTTGATTACTGCTTGGTTTTGTAATTTGTTGAAATGTATTTAACATTTGGTATTTTTCCAGTCATAAGCAATGTGGCCTCCTTTTGTCTAGTCATAAGTATTAAAGGTGAGATCACAGTGTTGTAGACCTGTAGTTGCTCCGATTTGTAGTTGGCATATGAAGGCTTAGAAAGCATAATGCTATCTGCTAATTGGTTGGGTCAATTATCTTTGTAAATGTGGTATACTTACAAATATAATGGTGACTGAGAGAAAGATCATAAACTAGTAGAGTTCTTCTTTTTTTGGATATAGGATTCAATAATATATAGTAGACAATAGAGAGTACTGGTTAACAATGGTTTAGCTGAGAGGATGTAAAATTAGCAACTTGGCATGGTTTGAATGTGTAGAGTAGTTATATAATATATAGTATTCATATGTCTCAATAATGTATGCCCATACTGCATCAGTTCACATAAGTAAAGAAACACTCATGAGCAGTAAATCTATAGAGTAGTTATTTGGAAATATCTATATGTGATTGTTTGGTTTTTTTTCAATAAGCAGTATATCATATTTTAGCACATTAAACAAGCAATGTGAAATAGTTGGGTTTGAGGTTGTACTTATTTTATTTATATGTAGAAATGAATACTGTATTCAATGTAATTGCAAATAAATCCTCATCATCCAATGATGATGAGTTGCACGGTTTTGTGAGTTGCACAACTGAAGGGGTTTGATAGTTGTATTGTGATTTCCATATTGTAGTTGCAGCCTTTGAAACTCCAAATTTCCCTTCTAATGCTCATGCATTAAGCAATTTTGGATTCCAATATTTGATATCGTTGTGTCCTAATTATTGCCTTTTTTTTTTTGTATGTAGGACGTTCCTCCGATCCTACAATCTCTAGCTCTCCAAAAATCATCAGCTGCATCCCATCAACCAAGCAGCTTATAAATTTTATGTTGGTGTTTAAGGACATTTTGTGTACAAAGAACCACATTTGAACAAACACATTTTTTGCAAGTGTTGAAAAATATTTTGAAACACTTTGAAACTTTGATTATGGTATTAGTTTAATTTAAATGTTGAAGGACTTTCTGTGTACAAAGGACCACATCTTTTCTTTTGTTATGTATTTGATAATATATTTATATGTTAATATTACGTTAGTTTGGAGACATTTGTGGTGTTGTTAATTAGTTGCATTTGAGGTATTGTGTTAGTAGAGCTAAAAATATTACAGGTTCTTTGTAACAGGTCTGTAAAAAAAAAAAAAAATAGTGGTTTTAATACCTGCTGAAAAAAAAAAAAAAAAAAAAAAAAAAAAGGAACCTATAGCGGCGGTCAAAAAGCGCCGCTAAAGGTGCATATATTATGATTTAAATGATGCCCTATACTGGCGTTTTTGCCCGCCACTAAAAGGTTTACACTTATAGCGGAATTTCTCCCCACTGCTAAAAATTCAATGAGTCCGTTTTAATTGGTTCCCTATAGCAGCGTTAAAGGTGGACACCAATAGCGGCGGGCATAACCCGCTGCTAAAAGTCAATTGACACGAATTCTGACCTCATATGGCGTCAGTTTTCTGACACTGCAAAAAACCAAAAACGCCACTAAAAGGTGCATTTATAGCGACGTTTTTTGTTACCACCACAATAGAGCTATTGTGGCAGTGCAACGCTGCGGGTAGAACCACCGCAATAGGCCAAACGGACCTTTAGCAATAGTTTTCTGGGCTTTTGTTGCGGTTTTGGCCCGCTGCAATAGTCCAGACATTTTGTAGTGAATTTTCACCATATAAAGTATAATTTTTGTATCTATTGATTCTTTTTTTTTTTTTTTTTTTTGAAAAGAAAGATAGTGAATTCATTAATTTAAATTGGCTAAATTAGCCTGAGTAACATGATAAATATCTAGTGGTACATCTTCCATCTAGACAATTAATTGAGTGAAGTAATTGCCTTTCTAGCATGAGAATGAGCTACATTATTCCCTTGATGACAAACACAAGAAAAGAGAGGAGAGAGAATTTTCACATCCTAAATTAAGTGTCCATGTAAAGCTAAAGATGGTTCTTTGTTCATAAGATCATTAAAAATAATCTCATAATCCCCCTCAAAAATAGCACAATTGATTCCCACCTCTAGAGCGAAGTCTACTGCTTGTCTTGTTGCCAGCGTTGCAACTTGAGCAACAGTACTGGCTATTCACTATTTTAACATTTTTTTTGCTGTCAAAAGATATTTATTTTATTCTATTCTGCCCCTATAATATGAAAATGTATATTATATTGCTGCCCCACATTCTGAGTAAAAAGTCACATATATAAGAGCACTAGCATCAGCTTTCTTTTAAAAAAAATTATTTTCTCATACCAAAACTTACTTTTTCTACTTTAATATAGCATTTGACAATTGTTGGGAGGTGTTATTTCATTACCAATATGATATTTGGGAAGCAAAACCGAGACTCGACTTTGAGCTTGGAATATGGCCCAAAGGCTATTGGTGAAGCGAGGAAGACCCATTTTTTGCTTAAGGTCTGAATTGCATCCAACAAAAACTATAATAAGGCCCCAAAAGTACCTCTCGCAAAGATAAGCTAGCACAAAGGATGGCCCACCACAACAAGTGTTTAAATAATAGTCCAATGGCCGGAAACAAAAGAAACGTCTAACGACAGATATCTGGAAAATTAATAAATGTATTTGCATGGTAAATGTTTGGACAAGTGCTCTGATACCACTTGTTTGGACAAGTGCTCTGATATCACTTGTTAGAAAATTTAGACCCCGGTTGATAGAATTAATAAGTTTTAAATCCAAATTGTGAATTAGATTTATTATGAATAAAACTTGTTAAAACAAACAAACATCAATATCATGTCAAAAACATGCAGCGGAAAAATAAATAAGACAAGATATGATGACCCAGGAAAACTAATGAAACCAACCAGTTTCACAGTAAAAAAACTTGGGGGGAAACCTTCCCGAAAAGCAATCCACTATAATGAAAATAAGTTTCAGATCTAGTACAAAACTTTTGTCCCTAGACTCTACAATCCCCGTAGATGAACTCACAGCAGAAACATTCTACCGCTTCAGAACCTCTGAACTCTTCAATATATGAATGCCACCCTTTGATGCACGAATCCCATTACATGACTAACCAATTGCGCGGATCCCAGTACGCGACTTAATCACCAACTAGAAGAAGATTGTTGGCTGCAAAGTTCTTCACTTCATCAACAATGAAGATCAAGAAACACTTGGTTACAAAACCCTAAGGCGCAAAGACGCAGTAGCTTCTTTCAGAGAGAATAAGGCATCAGTCACCTTTTGCATATGTTCTCCTTGTATTTTCTTATGTGACGGCCTCTAAAATAAGCCTTATATAGGTCTAGGGTTGTGAGAAAAGAAACCCTACACAAATACAAAAGCCTGGCCCAAAAATCAAATCTGAAAATTCTGATTTCCCGTGACCTCGATCGATCGGGAGGTGTCGAGGAGGTGTCGAGCTTTAAAACATCAGACATAAGAGATGAGGCTCGATCGATCCACCAGCTATCGAGAAGGTGTCGAGATTGCGATAAGAAACACCTTAAGAGGCTCGATAAATAGCTAGCTGTCGAGAGGTGTAGAGCAGGTGTCGAGCTATCTGTCCGCAGGTGTTGAGCTATCTGTCCAACTTTAATGAACATCTTTTCTTCACTTGTTTCTTGGTCCAATCTTCATGGCTTTAATACTAGACTTGAACAACATGTTTCTTCAAGTATTAAACACAACTTAGATCTACCCAAATACAAGTAAAGTGTTTTGTTAAAGGATTAGCCAACTACATAAAAGAATGACATATGTTCTTAACAAGTGAACCACGTATGTCCTAACAATCTCCCCCTTTGGCAATCCGTGACAAAACCACAACAAACAAATGAACATATGAGAGAAGTCATAAAACACTCAACTCATATTCTCTTGTTGAATACAATAAAATCTATCCTAACACAAACTCTTGAAAAACTTTGGAAGAAGAGAGTTTATGGCAAGTAGACTTTAACAACCTGTATTTCTGAAACACTTTGAACAAAACTCATCAAGGCATCTTAGTGTGAAACAGAAATAATAGATTGCATACAAGTAATGAAACATGTGTATAAAGAGAGAAAAGAAACAACACATGTAGAGATAGGTGAAGAAAACATACATCAACATTTAAATATCAAAGATAAGCACAATGTATGTAAACAATGGTCACAAGACCCAAGGTACAAGAAGAAGGAGGTAAGCACTCCCCCTAACAAGATGAAACATAACTCCCCCTTACAAGGGCATGTATTTCTCCCCCTAACATTTAGAATCTTCCAAAAAGAAACCACATATTCTCCACAATTTCTCCTCCTTTTTGTCATGATTGACAAAGGGTACAAGAAGCGAGAAAGCTTCACCCGAGAAACATAAAGATGATCAAGGATGATCAAAGGGGTACAAGAAATCCATAAAAATGCATGAATGCAATGAAACAAGATGCTATGGATGACAAGATAATAGAAGGATGCAAAACATGTAAAAAACACATCTCTCAACAAGTAAAATGTTAAGCACATATAACCCAAAACACACACACGCACTTAACAAGTCTAACCAATTTTATATTTCAAAAACAAGTCAAGACAGTTTAGTGAGCATACATTAACACATGTAAAACCTTGTGATGGCCAAATCACATTGTACCTGCACATGTATCAAGAGTAGCAAAGACTATTGCGTGTCGTGTGTGAAGAACATCGCAAGATTTCATAAGTGTATACATGTTATGACGATTTGAGATATGAGAAAATTACTTTAACTCACACACAATCATAACTGCTTGACGGGGATTATCACCTTTGAGGTACATCCTATAACTCCCACATCTCCTAGAAAACACGCTTGCAATCATATTTAAAAGCATTTGATCTTTTTGCTTTTGATTTTTCTTTGCATATTTTGCATGGGCATATAAGAGAGAGAAAAGAAATACCCAATGATATATGACATTCCAATTTTGCTACGCCGAAGCACACAATTGTCAGTGACATTGCATTTTTGCTATGCCGAAGCATACAGGTGTCATTATGATTGGCGGGTAACAGTGGTGAGATGGTTATTTATGCCGTTCTCTTAGGATTTTCTAATCCTTCCCGTCAAAAAGAGTGATACGAGTGTTAAGTACAAGAGATAACTTAATCTTACTCATCACAAACGAGAGCCATAAACCTCACTTGCTTAGTTGTGCATAGAGATGCTCATCTAAGCTACAAGAGATACAAAGTTTAGAAAACTTTGTTTCAATGGCCATCCAAAGTACACAAGTACCAATGTACACAAAACACACACCGTTTTTGCATTTTTCTCATTTTTCCTTTTTATTTTTATTTTTAAAACAAAATAAAATAAAAACTAAACAATCAAACAAAAACAGACAAACACATGAAAGCAGAAAGAAAGATGCATATGCAAGACATGATAGAAAAATGTAGATGCATGAAAGCATGATTCCAAAAGCAGATAAGAAATCAAGCAAAGAGAGTCCTACTTAAGATAGAAAGAATTAAAGCAGAGGACAAACAGAAAAGACAATTAAGTCTTAGGCTCCTTTCTCACTCACACAGCACGAGTCTTTGGTCGTGAAGATGAAAAGGCATGTGTCCTAGTATGTCTACTAAAGGACATAGAAGAACTAAGATTCTCCTGAAATTGAGTTAAAAGGCTCAAAACTTTTAATAACTCTCCAAACAAAGGTGTAGGTCCCTAAGAGGAAACCTGTGACCGTTTGGACAATTCCTTATGAGGATACAACCTAAAGCAATTAGGACGAATGTGTCCAAAAACACCACAATGGTGACAAACATAAGTAGTTTTAGAACTACTATGCTTCCCAGAAGGAGGTCTAACCTTAGAGGTTGATAGAGACCTCAACTTAGGATAATTTGGCCTAATATGACCAACAATATGAAAATGATGACAAGTGGGGACAAATTCAGTTTTTTCATTCAACCTAGGAGCAGTTTTAGACATAGGTTTAGAAACATCAGCGTTAACATCAGATTGTTTACCTTTGTCTATCCTAACAATATTAGCCTTCAACTCTTCATTATTCCTTTTAAATGGAGGAATATAAAAATCATTTTCTTTTGAGTTAGGCTCAACAACAAGTTTGGCACTAGTTAAATTTTCAACTTCAGTTTTAGATTCAACTAGTTGGTCTTCCAAACTCTTAATTTTGTCCTCCTGAGATGAAATTTGATTTTTAAATTTCTCATTCAAATTATTGGCTTCATCCAATTTTGTAATCAAATCATCCTTTTCAAGCTTGACCTTTTTAAATTTAGCTTTTAATTTTGTAGAACATTCAAGAGATTTCATACAAAAATTATAAAGCTTGCAATAGGCAACTTGAACATCAACATCATCATTCAACACAAGATCATGCAATCAAAGCAATCAAGAGCTTCCATGACAATAGGGGTCAAGGATCACACTCAGGAAATTAATCCAATCAGAGTGTACCCACTTTGATACCACTTGTTTGGACAAGTGCTCTAATACCACTTGTTTGGACAAGTGCTCTGATACCACTTGTTAGGAAATTTAGACCCCGGTTGATAGAATTAACAAGTTTTAAATCCAAATTTTTAATTAGATTTATTATGAATAAAACTTGTTAAAACAAACAAACATCAATATCATGTCAAAAATATGCAGCAGAAAAATAAATAAGACAAGATATGATGACCTAGGAAAACCAATGAAACCAACCAGTTTCACAGTAAAAAAACCTGGGGGGAAACCTTCCCGAAAAGCAATCTACTATAATGAAAAGAAGTTTCAGATCTAGTACAAAACCTTTATCCCTAGACTCTACAATCCTCGTAGATGAACTCACAGCATGTTTGGACAAGTGCTCTGATACCACTTGTTGGGAAATTTAGACACCGATTGATAGAATTAACAAGTTTTAAACCCAAGTTGTTAATTAGATTAATTATGAATAAACCTTGTTAAGACAAACAAACATCAATATCATGTCAATAATGAATGCAGCGAAAAAGTAAATAAGACAAGATATGATGACCTAGGAAAACCAATGAAACCAACCACTTTCACAGTAAAAAACCTAGGGGGAAACCTTCCAGAAATGCAATCCACTATAGTAAAGAGAAGTTTCAGATCTAGTACAAAACTTTTGTCCCTAGACTCTACAATCCTCGTAGATGAACTCACAGCAGAAACCTTCTACCGCTTTAGAACCTCTGAACTCTTCAATATATGAATGCCACCCTTTAATGCACGAATCCCAGTACGTGACTAACCAATTGCACGGATCCCAGTACGCGACTTAATCACCAACTAGAAGATGATTGTTGGCTGCAAAGTTCTTCACTTCATCAACAATGAAGATCAAGAAGCACTTGGTTACAAAACCCTAAGGCGTAAAGACAGTAGCTTCTTTCAGAGAAAATAAGGCGTCGGTCACCTTTTGCATATGTTCTCCTTGTATTCTCTTATGTGATGGCCTCTAAAATAAGCCTTATATAGGTCTAGGGTTGTGAGAAAAGAAACCCTACACAAATACAAAAGCCTGGCCCAAAAATCAGATCTAAAAATTCTGATTTCCCGTAACCTCGATAGATAGCAGGTGTCGAGCAGGTGTCGAGCTTTAAAACATCAGACACAGGAGATGAGGCTCGATCGATCCACCAGGTGTCGAGAAGCTATCGAGGGGACAGAAGCTTTCTCGATCGATCCACCAGCTGTCGAGAAGGTGTCGAGATTACGATAAGAAAAGGCTGGAGAAGCTCGATAGATAGCCAGCTGTCGAGAGGTGTCGAGAAGCTGTCGAGTCATCTGTCTGCAGGTGTCGAACTATCTGTCTAGCTTTAATGAACAACTTTTCTTCACTTGTTTCTTGGTTCAATCTTCATGGCTTTAATACTAGACTTGAACAACATGTTCCTTAAAGTATTAAACTCATCCTAGATCTACCCAAATACAAGTAAAGTGCGTTTTGTCAAATGATTAGCCAATTTCACAAAATATATCCTTAACAATCTCCCCCTTTGGCAATCCGTGACAAAACCACAACAAACAAATGAACATATGAGAGAAGTCATAAATCACTTAACTTATATTCACTTGTTGAATACAATAAAATCTATCTTAATACAAACTCTTGAAAAACTTTGCAAGAAGAGAGTTTATGGCAAGTAGACTTTGACAACCTGTATTTCTGAAACACTTTAAACAAAACTCATTAAGGCATCTTTGTGTGAAACAGAAATAATAGATTGCATACAAGTAATAAGAAACATGTGTATAAAGAAAGAAAAGAAACAACACAAGTAAAGGTAGGTGAAAGAAACATACATCATCAAAGATAAGCACAATGTATGTAAACATGGTCACAAGACCGGTGTACAAAAAGAAGGAAGTAAGCACTCCTCCTAACAAGATGAAACACATCTCCCCCTTACAAGGAATGTATTTCTCCCCCTAAAATGTAGAATCTTGAAAAGAAACCACATATTCTCCACAATTTCTCCCCCTTTTTGTCATGATTGACAAAAGGTACAAGAAGCTAGAAAGCTTCACCCGAGAAATATAAAAATGATCAAGGATGATCAAGGGGGCACAAGAAATCCATATAAATGCATGAATGTAAAGAAACAAGATGCTATGGATGACAAGATAATAGAAAGATGCAAAACATATGAAAAACAAATCTCTCAACAAGAAAAATGTTAAGCACATAGATCCCAAAACACACACACACACACACTAAATAAGTCTAACCAATTTTATATTTCAAAAACAAGTCAAGACAGTTTAGTGAGCATACATTAACACACGTAAAACCTTGTGATGGCCAAATCACATTGTACCTGCACATGTATCAAGAGTAGCAAAGAATATTGCGTGTTGTGTGTGAAAAACATCGCAAGATCGCAAATGTGTCACCATGTTATGATAATTTGAGATATGAGAAAATCACTTTAACTCATACACAATCATAACTGTTTGATGGGGACTATCACATTCGAGGTACATCCTATAACTCCCACATCTCCTAGAATACACGCTTGCAATCATATTTAAAAGCATTTTTGATCTTTTTGCTTTTGATTTTTCTTTGCATATTTTCTTTTTAAGCAAATCATGCATGGGCATATAAGAGAGAGAAAAGAAATACCCAATTATGTTAAACATTTGACATTCCAATTTTGCTATGCCGAAGCACACAAATGTCATTGACACTGCACTTTTGCTATGCCGAAGCATACAGGTGTCATTATGATTGGCGGGCAACAGTGGTGAAATGGTTATTTATGTCTTTCTCTTAGGATTTTCTAATCCTTCCCGTCAAAAAGTGTGATACAAGTGTTAAGTACAAGAGATAACTTAATCTTACTCATCACAAACAAGAGCCACAAAACTCACTTGCTTAGTTGTGCATAGAGATGCTCATCTAAGCTACAAGAGATACAAAGTTTAGAAAATTTTGTTTCAATGGCCATCCAAGGTACACAAGTACCAATGTACACATAACACACACTGTTTTTGTATAATTCTGATTTTTCCTTTTTATTTTTATTTTGAAAACAAAACAAAATAAAATTAAACAACCAAACAAAAACAGACAATCAACATGAAAGCAGAAAGAAAGATGCATATGCATAAAGGCATGATAGAAAAATGCAGATGCATGAAAACATGATTCCAAAAACAGATAAGAAATTAAGCAAGAAAGTCCTACTTTAGATAGAAAGAATTAAAGCAGAGGACAAACAGAAAAGGCAATTAAGTCTTAGGCTCCTTTCTCACCCACACAGCACGAGTCTTTGGCCGTGAAGATGAAAAGGCATGTGTCCTAGTATGTCTACTAAAGGACATAGAAGAATTAAGATTCTCCTGAAATTGAGTTAAAAAGCTCAAGACTTTTAATAACTCTCTAAACAAAGGTGTAGGTCCTTGAGAGGAAACCTGCGACCGTTTGGACACTTGCTTTTGAGGATACAACTTAAAGCAATTAGGACGAGTGTATCTAGAAACACCACAATGGTGACAAACATGAGGTCTAACAAAGGATTTAGAATTAGCCAAAATAGTTTTGGATTTCATACCTTTATTACCTTTCTCAAATTGGGGCACAAAGACAGTCATTGATCCAGAAGCCGTGGAAGAGGAAGGGCTGGAGGAAACAGCATATCCTAAGCCAGTCTTATCAGAACTAGACTTTTGAGCACTCAATACCTCATCAAGCTTTGCACTAGACATCCTCTCTATTTGAATTCTAGCTTAACTAAGCTCAACCTCAAGATTCTTGACCTTCTCTTCTAATAAGGTGTTCTCCACAATAAGAGTCTCAACTAACTTTGTAGTCTCGTCTAGCTTGACTAACATATCAACTTTTTCAATTTTTACCTCATTAAGCTCTTTTCTACAAAGATGAGAAGTCTTTTCAGATTTTATGAATTCAGTGCATAGCTTATCATAGGCTTCCTAAATGGTCATCTTTTTGGGTACTTCATCATCAGAAGAATCCTCACTATCACTAGTACTCTCCATAATCACCTTATCGGTTGAGGCAGCAAAGGCCATAACGTGATGACATTCATCCACAAACTCATCAAAAGAGTCATCCTCAATGTCACTCCAAGTAGCAACCAACCCTTTATCTTCTAACTTCTTGGTCATTTCCTTCATGAGGTAGTTTGGGCACTCTATACTCATATGACCAAAACCTTTGTACTCATGGCATTGGATGAGGGGTTTCTCATTCTTGCCCTTCCTTGAGGATTTAGGTTTCCTAGGAGGTTTGCCCTTATCCTTTTTCCTAAACTGAAGAAGCTTGATAATCTCATCAGTTATGAAGGTTAGATCCTCATCCTCATCTTCACTTTCATTTTCATCTTCAGAGTCCTCAATCTCTTCCTCTATACCCTTAAGAGCCAAGCTTTTACTCTTTCCACCTTTTCCCATTGAGCCTAATCCCATCTCATAGGTTTGAAGATTCCCTACAAGCTCAGTCAAAGGAATTTGATCAATGTCCTTGACTTCTTCAATGGCAGTGATCTTGGCATGGAATCTTTCAGGTAAGGACCTAAGGATTTTTCTAACAATTTTGGATTCTGCAATACATTCTCCAAGGTTGAAGGCAGAATTCACAATATACTTAAGTTTGGCATAGAACTCATCAAAGGTCTCATCATTCTCTATCCTTATTTCTTCAAAACTACTAGTGAGTCTTTGAAGCTTCACAGTCTTTACTGCCTTGGTACCTTCATAGGTGGTCTCAAGAATGGTCCATGCTTCCTTGGCAACTTCTGTGGATGATATTTTCTTGAATTCCTCATTGGTCACCCCACAAAACAAAGCATTCAAGGCCCTACTGTTTAAATTTTCCGCTATGATTGTTGCATCATCCCAATCCACCGGCGCTTCCTTTGGCTTAATCCAGCCAACTTCAACAGCTTGCCATACCTGTTCACCAAGAGCCTGCAAAAAAACTTTCATACGAACTTTCTAGTACGCATAATTAGTTCCATCAAATAAAGGAGGAATCAAAAGAGATTGTCCTCAATCTATGACAACGGGGGTCAAGGATCACACTCAGGAAATTAATCCAATTAGAGTGAACCCGCTCTGATACCACTTGTTTGGACAACTGCTCTGATACCACTTGTTGGGAAATTTAGACCCCGATTGATAGAATTAACAAGTTTTAAACCCAAGTTGTTAATTAGATTAATTATGAATAAACCTTGTTAAAACAAACAAACATCAATATCATGTCAATAATGAATGTAGCGGAAAAGTAAATAAGACAAGATATGATGACCTACGAAAACCAATGAAACCAACCACTTTCACAGTAAAAAACTTGGGGGGAAACCTTTTCGAAAAGCAATCCACTATAGTAAAGAGAAGTTTCAAATCTAGTACAAAACTTTTGTCCCGAGACTCTACAATCCCCGTAGATGAACTCACAGCAGAAACCTTCTACCGCTTCAGAACCTCTGAACTCTTCAATATATGAATGCCACCCTTTGATGCACGAATCCCAGTACGTGACTAACCAATTGCGCGGATTCCAGTACGCGACTTAATCACCAACTAGAAGAAGATTGTTGGCTGCAAAGTTCTTCACTTCATCAACAATGAAGATCAAGAAGCACTTGGTTACAAAACCCTAAGGCCCAAAGACGCAGTAGCTTCTTTCAGAGAGAATAAGGCATCGGTCACCTTTTGCATATGTTCTCCTTGTATTCTCTTATGTGACGGCCTCTAAAATAAGCCTTATATAGGTCTAGGGTTGTGAGAAAAGAAACCCTACACAAATACAAAAGCCTGGCCCAAAAATTAGATCTGAAAATTCTGATTTCCCGTAACCTCAATAGATAGTAGGTGTCGAGCAGGTGTCGAGCTTTAAAACATCAGACACAGGAGATGAGGCTCGATCGATCCACCAGGTGTTGAGAAGCTATCGAGGGGACAGAAGCTTTCTCGATCGATCCACCAGCTGTCGAGAGGGTGTCGAGATTGCGATAAGAAAAGGCTGAAGAAGCTCGATAGATAGCCAGTTGTCGAGAGGTGTTGAGAAGCTGTCGAGTTATCTGTCTGCAGGTGTCGAGCTATCTGTCCAGCTTTAATGAACAACTTTTCTTCACTTGTTTCTTGGTTCAATCTTCATGGCTTTAATACTAGACTTGAACAACATGTTCCTTGAAGTATTAAACTCATCCTAGATCTATTCAAATACAAGTAAAGTGCGTTTTTTCAAAGGATTAGCCAATTACACAAAATATGTCCTTAACACAACAGAAACCTTCTACCGCTTTAGAACCTCTGAACTCTTCAATATATGAACGCCACCCTTTGATGCACGAATCCCAGTACATGACTAACCAATTGTGTGAATCCCAGTACACGACTTCAATCACCAACTAGAAGAAGATGTTGGTTGCAAAGTTCTTCACTTCATCAACAATGAAGATCAAGAAGCACTTGGTTACAAAACCCTAAGGCGCAAAGACGGAGTAGCTTCTTTCAGAGAGAATAAGGCATCGGTCACCTTTTGCATATGTTCTCCTTGTATTCTCTTATATGACGGCCTCTAAAATAAACCTTATATAGGTCTAGGGTTGTGAGAAAAAAAACCCTACACAAATACAAAAGCCTGGCCCAAAAATCAGATTTGAAAATTCTGATTTCCTGTAACCTCAATCGATCGGGAGGTGTCGAGAAGGTGTCGAGCTTTAAAACATCAGACATAAGAGATGAGGCTCGGTCGATCCACCAGGTGTCGAGAAGCTATCGAGGGAACAGGAGCTTTCTCGATCGATCCACCAGCTATCGAGAAGGTGTCAAGATTGCGATAAGAAACACCTTAAGAGACTCGATAGATAGCTAGCTGTCGAGAGGTGTTGAGCAGGTGTCGAGCTATCTGTCCGCAGGTGTCGAGCTATTTGTCCAGCTTTAATGAACAGCTTTTCTTCACTTGTTTCTTGGTCCAATCTTCATGGCTTTAATACTAGACTTGAACAAAATGTTTCTTCAAGTGTTAAACACAACTTAGATCTACCTAAATACAAGTAAAGTGCGTTTTGTTAAAGGATTAGCCAACTACATAAAAGAATGACATATGTTCTTAACAAGTGAACCACATATGTCCTAATAGTAAAAATTATGCATTTCCTCCGTAGTCGGTTAATATAAAGTGGGCCTATTATAACAAGTATACAAGAGGAAAAGTCCAACAGTGAATATGACAGACCTCTAACAACAACGTCTAATAAGTTAATAAATGTGTTTACATGATAAAATTATATATTTTCCTCATTATTATTTAGTTAACATGAGGAAAAACTTCTATAGTATCTAAGACATTATGACATTCATTATAATAGTAATAAACAAGGATTAAAATCTTCATAATTACAAGTAAAAGAGGAAATACCCATTGTGGAATATGTGGAAGGATGTATGGTAAATGATGGAAAACTACTCTTATACGAGTGGGTGAGTATATATATATGATAATGTGGGAATAAAATGGTAAAGGAACTTGGCTATTTTTCGCCATGGTGAAGAGAGACTGATTGTAGCTAATCATGAGACCTTAATGGTGTAGGGTTTTGTTAGAAAATAGAAGGAATGTTTGTGAGTTGATAAGTATGGGCCTTTATGAACTAAAAAATGAACTTATTTTTGAATTAAGGTCTGAAAATAGAAAAATTGATGGAGACTTTGAAAGGATTTCGTTCTCCCCCCCCCCCCCCTCCCGATGAGTAGATTTTAGCTTTCTTTTTATAATGAAGCTTAAGCAGCAATTAGCAAAAGCCAAAAACGTTAGTGATAGGCCAAGAATGTATTGACCCATTTGGTAACTTAATCAATTAATTTAGCCAAGTGAAATTAATTAGATTCAATTACATGCAATAAGTGTGGTAGTACAAACAAATCGCCAAATAACTAAATGCAGCGGAAATTAAATTTGACACAGGTGATTTGTTTACGAATGGGGAAAACCATTGAGGCAAAACCCCACCGGGTGAATTTAAGGTCACTACTCCCGAGATTCCACTATTATCAAAACAAGTGGTTACAAGTAAAAGGAATCCCAGTACTTAATACCAATCTACAGTTGAACCCTTACCCCAATACCCAATTGGACTTATGATGTAGCAGCAATCTCTTCATTCAATGCACGGCTCCCAGTACGTGACTAACCAATCAATGCACCGATCCAAGTACGTGACTAACACACCAACTTGAGAAAGATGTTGACTGCAAAGTTCTTCAGTTCATCCAAACGATGAAGATCAAGAAGCTCCTTGGTTACAAAACCCTTGGCGCAAAGACGTAGCAGCTTCTACAAGGAAGATGATGAACTAGGGCAAATTCTGTCTCCGGTCACAATTTGCATGCACAATCAATTTGCATTGAGTTGCATCACTTTGCATCAAGTTGCATTAAGTGAGATGGCCTTTAAAATAATTCTTATATATGTCGAGGGTTGTGAGAAAAGAAACCCTACACAAATACACTTGGATATGCGTGAAATCAGATCTGGAAATCTGAATTTCGTAATTCTCGATCGATACTATTTCTGTCGAGTAGCTGTCGAGAACAAGTATTAAACCTTGATAGATATCTATCTATCAAGCTATCTGTCGAGTTTTAATGAACACTTCTTTACTTGTTTCTTGGACAGATTTGCATGGTTTAAATACTAGGCTTGAACTCTTGTTCCTTGAAGTACTAAACCCATCCTAGATCTACCCAATTACAAGTAAAGTGCGTTTTGTCAAATGATTAGCCAATTTTACATAACATATGTTCTAACAAGTTCCACATATGTCCTAACAATTAGGCTTGATTAGCAAGGGAATTTTCAGAGTATCCATCATGAGATTTGGCCAAAAATGGTGTGAACTCATTTTTGAATGTTTGTCTCCTCTAGGTAATGTCAGATGGAGTTGAAATTTCAGAGCATCTAACCTATGATTTGGCCAGAAATGGTGTGATTTGCTTTTGATTATTTTATCTTCTTTAGGTAATGCCATTAAGTGCTAGGATTTGGAGATTGATCTTAGCCAATAAGATCAAGACAGACATGAGGCTAGAAACTTGGTTGCTACAACTAAGATTTGAGCTTCAAAAAGTAGGAGCTATCACCCCAGGCCAGGTGTCAAGTTTTTAGCCTACTTCAGGGAGTTCTGCTAGAGATCTGTTTATGCCCTCCAAACTAGATTTCCCTATATTTCCCCTTTAGGAATTCAGTGGCTTGGTTCATGAATTAGTTTTTAGACATTTTTAATACTTTAGAAGCTAGTTTGCTAAAGTTTGGATGATTTGGCCATGGCTTCCTCCAACAGTAACTGAATCTTAGGGAGGAAGAATAGCATTTATTGCATTTCATCTTTTGGGTGTCAACCTAGCCCCTGAGTACTGTTCATGTCAAAAATGACATTGGCAAAGAGGCTGGTAGGATGATGGCCATCTCCTAATTTGGTTTGGGAGCTTGGTTGCTTCTTGAGGTGCTTTCTAGCAGAAGGTAGAACTAAAAGGGTTTCTCCAACTAGGTCAATTTCCACACATGAGTTGTTTCGACTAAGATTTCATGTTAGGCTTGGCCATGAGAGCTGAGTATTTCGATGGGCCTCTGACTTGTTGGTTCTCTCCACTTGAGCCTATCTTTTTACTTTCTCATTATGAGCCCTACAAAATGGAAAAAGCTAACATATATTGCCATGGATTTTTATTTCACATGGGCTTTAGTTAGTAAAAATATATGAAATGTATTCATGAATTTTGGAAATAAATATTATGAATGTTGTGATATAAAATAAATAGTGATCATGGGTTTTTATTATATAAATTCCATGAGTTTATAATATAGTATGAAATAAATAAATGTCATGGGTCTAAGATAAATAATCATAACTTTTCATGGGCTTTTGAAAGATGACTACCATGAGTTTTGAGAATAGATAATTACCATAGATTCCATGGGCATGTAATATTATAGTAATAGGTTCAAGAACTTAAAGCATTGTTCATCATTGGACTTTAAGTGAAATACTTGTGATATAGTATATTGCCAAGTATTGATAACCTCGGGCTTTTTACTAAATAGTGTTAAGTAGCTAGCTTGGGCTTTAATAGTGCCAATGAGAATTGAGTTTTTGATATTGCCAATGAGAATTGAGCCTTTTAATATTGCCAATGTGAATTAGGCTTTTGATATTGCCAATGAGAATTGGTCTTTTCATATTGACTCATTGGGCTTTTCATATTACCAATGTGAATTGAGATTTTATATTGCTAATAAGGATTGGGTTTTTGATATATTGCCAATGAAAATTGGCCTTTTGATATATTACCAATGAGAATTGGGCTTTTAATGTGAATTTGGCTTTGCTTATGGGATTTGAATTCCATTGATAAAATTGTTATGGGTTTGAACCATGGGCTTTGATTATGGATTTGAATTCCATTGATAAAATTGTTTTGCCACAGACTTGAATCATGGGCTTTTCAAATGTTGTCATGCATAAGTATTCTTGAGTTTTAAAAAGAATGTGATGTGTGCATGAGGCTCATAAGACTGGTTTTGGGCTTAGCTAAGTAATGATAATGAAATTTGATAAAATATGAGTTTTTGGGCATTTTGTGATGGTTTATATCATGGTCCAATGTAGATAATGAGATAGGAAATATTTGGGGGCTAGTGGGATGAGAAATATTCATGGAGGCCCAAAATAATTTATGGGTGATATTTTGGTATTTTTTGGTGAATAAATAAATGTGATTAAATGGGATTGGGGCACTTGATATGAGTGAAAAAATTGTACCTCAACAACAATACACTCTATAGCTCATGTTCTAATTTCATTTATATTTATTTATTAATTTCTCACTTTCTCTCTCTTCCTCTTAGAATCTCAACTGAAGCTCTCTCATCTTTGTTCCTCCACAATAATTCTCTCTCTCTCTCTCTCTCTCTCTCTCTCTCTCTCTCCACACCGGAATATAAAAAAATTAAAAAAAATTAAAAAAATAGAACGGCATCTCCATCACCATCTACACCTCAAACCCACAACCACCAATACAAATCACAATCCAAGACAAATCACAATCACATTATCTGGGCTTGAAACCCACCACCATCGGAGAAAGAAAAATCATAACACCATCACCACCTTAAACCCACAACCCACCACCACTAAAACCAGCTCACCCATAATCAAATGCGACCCACCACCACTCACAATCACATGGAATTCACAACTGGAAAAAAAATCAACCAAACTCACATGCGATATCCACAAAGCCAACCTTGATCTCCACCAATCAACCTCAATGGTAAGGCTGAACTCCACGGCGACGGCCAATCTCAATGGCCACAACCTAGGCAGAGAAGAAATAAATGAGAGAGAGAGAGAGAGAGAGAGAGAGAGAGAGACAGAGAGACAGAGAAGAAAGAAAGTCATAAATAGGAGAAGAAGATGAATAAAAACTATTTTTATAACATTTCCATTCATACCGTTCCAAATTAACGGTACTATTCATGTATGCCAAATATTATGGCAATTAGAACATCTCATGTGATGGGTTTTTTGGTGTTTCGTTTGCCAAATATTTGGTATTTAGCACACCTGATGCTGATGCTCTAAGATACAATATATATCACCTCTTGTAATAACCTTTTGCAATATAAAATTCTTTGGCCTTACTTGCACCGTAGTTTCTTTTCTTTTCTTTTTTTCTTTCTAGAAAGGAATTTATTCAAAAACTAGTTTATAAAATAGAGCATAATCATTGTAATGTAAAGAAGTCTTCATAATTAACAAAGTTTTTTTGAGTTTTGACTGGTTACAAAGTACATCCAATTTTTTCCCTTGCTTTCACAAAACTATTAAAAAAAAAAAATTGTAAACACAAAATCCCAAGTTTAAAAATCAAACAATTGAATATGTTTCACAAATATAAATTTGTATTGATGAATTAATAGGTACAATTCTCTGTATTTAGATTCTATTACAATAAAATCTCTTTGGAAAAGTCTTCAATACAATAATTGTCTTGATTCAAACACAAATTGTCTTAACCTAGATTGGAAAGTGGATTGAAAGATTTTTGGAACAAAGTTGTGAAGAATCTCTTGCTATGAGCTTGTTAGAAATTCTTAGTTCTTTGCGTTCTTTGAAGATTTGTGGTGGAAGTTCTTCATGGTTTTGGAACTTGAATCCGATGAAGCTTCGATTGATTAAGAGTTCTTGACGTTCCTAGAGGATTTAGAGCTTGATTCTAGTAGAACTCTAAGACTTGAAATAATGATTTGGATAAATATTCTTCGAATGTTCCTCATCTTCAAAGATTTGTAGTAGAAGTTCTTCGGGTTTTAGAGGTCTAAATCCATAAAACTTCACCAATTTGTAGTCTCTTGAAGCTTTTAGAGGTTTTTGAGCTTGATTCCAGTGAATTTTGAGATATACAAGGATGATTTGAATGATTTCGCTTTGAATGTTTTGCATATTCGAAAGTTGAAGTTTTTGAAATTTTTGGAGGTTTTGGAGCTTGATCCAGCAAATAAAGTTTCGAAATTTCTTATATGTTCCTACAAGACTGAGGAGAATCTCAATTTATAAGAGACTTGGAGAGGAATGATGACACGTGATTGGTTATCATTGATAACACGTGTCATAATTTAAATGGATGGAATTTATGTCTTGTTCTCCAAGAGACATATGTTTTTATTTAATTAGACAAGGTGTTTTAATTTAAAATAACACATAGTAGCTTTTCATTAGACTGCTTATGTCATTTTAAATTAAATATTAACACCTGTTGACGTGTGATTACTTCTCACTAAACTAAACTAAGTAGTAGTGCCAATAAGATCTTAGGTATTCTTTGTAATTTCTATTCAGTGACGCTTGGAATTTTTCCATTGGTTTCTGAATAATGATAGATGAATCCACTAAGTAGCACATGGAACTTTGTAATTGGTCGTTTTGAACGTATTACATGAATTTAGTGGCATGACGTGGCAATCTATAATTGGTAGAAAATTTTACTCTCTACAGAATCCTATTTAAATACTCTAATATCCTCCAATTTCAATCTAGATGTAAGGAACAAGATATTTAAAAAAATTCTAATAATCTTAAAAAATTCTTTATAGACTACACAAAACAAATAGATACCAACGTTTCATCTCCATTTGAAAATGGATTTATTGAATATTAATGATTAAATATTACAAATTTAAGCTGTATCACATGTGATTTCATTTAAAATTTCAAATGATGTGGAACATAATACATGTAGTTCCAATTTTTTTTTTAAAGATTGAGTATAAAGACTTAGTTAACTGATTATTCAAAGTCAGATATATATCATATCCATAAAACAACATTTTAATCATGAAATAGATTCCCTCTATATTAATATTCTTACATAGTAGGATATTTATATGTACTTCTATTTACAAAATTTATTCAAGTTGTTTTTTCCACTTTTTAAGAAAAGGGACAATGGGGAAACCTTAGTAATATAACTACTTTTAAAGACTAATAAGTTTAGTAATATAACTACTTTTATAAAATACTGAAAATGATATGTTATTATTAATGCTTTTCTTTTGTATTTAGGGAAAAAAGTGCAGAGGCAACAAACTTGTTATTGCTAGGCTAATAAATAATAAACATGGTCGATTTATGTATAAGTGTTGTTAGAAATTTGCTATAAAAAACCATGTACTGGATCAACGAATTATTTATAATTAAAAAAAAAATCCTTAGCATTGCTAAAGCCTAAAGAAAGACCCTGTCCTGATGTGACCGTAGCAACACTACATATCCATCAAAACATCATTTGAAATTTTAAACTTATGGTTATACAAAGATTTACGTTATTAGTCGTTAGGCTTTAAACTTATGTCTTCATGGCGGTCTCTCTCAAAAAAAAAAAAAAAAAAAAAAGTCTTCATGGCGGTCATTGTTAAGAAAATAAGAAGATTATAAAAGTATCACAAAAGTACTCTTACAAGACCCAAGCTTCTTTCGCACCCAAATAGCGCTCTCTCTCCCTCACCATAACACACAACTTGAATTCCTAATTCTCTAAAGTTCTTAGAAAATTAAACCCTAGATCAACCTTAAGGTTACTTAAACCAGCAGTAATGGTAGTATAAGTTGAATTATTATCACTTCGTTCCCACTACATGTCACGTAGAGAGAAAATACGGGTTATAACTACATAGTACATGTATCAATCCCAATAATCTAGGGTAGCACATACAAATAGGTCCTAGTACGATAAATCTAAACTAAGATAACTGATTTGGGTATTGAATTAGATTGGGTTTGATATGTCTGACACCCATCCTCAAACCTAATGCTGATCATTTTAGACCAATTTGGATGTGTATAACCATGCTTGACGTGGAATTGAAAATGTGAAAAAGATGTTGACTGCAGTAGTTAGTGATGGTCGATGACGGAATATGGTCGTAGAATAGTTGCAATGGTCAGATAATGGCAGTGCCAACTGCCAATGCCAAATTGATGGATCAACAGATGAGAGTGTTGCTAATGGCTGGATAATAACAGTACTAGTAGCTACAATGATGACATCGGTTGTGGACAGCATTTCCAGTGATTAGTCGGCAATTGATTTCGCGGGTTGCATATACCTCTAAAAGGCACATGAGGGAGTTGTTTGTAGATTCTGATAGAGTGATATCGATGTTCTGTAGATATACTAATAATCTTTTCGAGTGGTGTGATTTGTGACTCAAAATTAATAGTGCCCAGAAGATTTGAAAATTATAATTTATAAGGGGCAAAAAAACAAGTAGATGCCAAAGAAGACTATAAATACTCTTAACACCATGTTAGATTGGGGAGAGAGATTTAAAATGGTTCATCCTAAGAACTTATGTCCACAACTTAAAGCCTTTAACAGCTATACCTTTAAGCCAAAGTTAGTTTACTTGTATCATTGCATAGTATTATTACTAGTACAATTATGATCATTTTGTTTTCATTAATATAGATCGTGGGATAATGATCCTTGACTAAGATAATGAATTATGAACCCTGACTTAGGATTGGATATGATATCTAATATTTCTATTCTTTTTTCGAACAAACATCATATTATTTTAGGAAGGATTCTCTTAAGATGACCCTAAAATACTAGCAAGAGATTTCAAACTCAGGATCTCATGGATATTACAAGACCTTAAAGAATCATTAAATCAACTCATTAGGGTTAGAATATTCATATCTCACATTAATATTTTGTAAAAATATTGTAAAATAGTTTGTGACTATAGTATTACTCTAAGACTTCTTTAATAAAATTAAGACTATCCCCTAAAATCACACTTTCTAATGCCATAGCCATTAAAGTGGATAAGTACACACTACTTTATAGGTTGCTAGAGATTCTATTAAATAAATTGAATTTTGTGTTGTGATCTTGATTTACTCTGGGAAAATCTTCTAAAAAGGAAAAAAAGATTTACTCAAGATTAATGAAAAAACAAAAGAGAATAAAAAGAAGTCATATTTCAGTCGATACTGTTTTTTTAAGTGACTTTTTTTATAATCGTTCAATTAAAATGCTTTTTTTTTCCCCCTCTTTTGGCCATTAGTATATTAGGATTCATATCTTAGAATATTCTCTTTTTATTTTCCAGAAAATATTTTTTTCATCAGGAAAAATTAAAAAATATATATCAAAAGAATTAAACATTACATTAGTTTGTTAGTAGTATGCAAGTAGCTTAGGGAAGTCAATAAAGCAACAATCATTGATACATAACGAATCTTCCTTTTATCAATGCAAGCAGATGCATTCACAGATTTAAACATGGCATATCTTAATGACGTAGAAAATTATAAGGATTGAAGTCTTCAAATGAAAGCCATATTCAGGGATAAACAGCTCTGGGACATTGTGGAAGGAACCGATGAACCTCCCAAAGCAGAAAATGATGATCCTGCTTTTATGGCTTGGTCCCATAAGAATGCCGAGGCTTTAAAAGTGATCAAGCGTAGCAGTACAAATGAGTTTTACGACGCAATTCGCAGGATTATTTCGGCCAAAATAGCTTGGGATACTTTGGAAGCTATATGCGCACTCCCCGAAAGTAAGTTACATAGGTATCTCTACATCTCTCTCTAAAATGCACATGTTCAAACATTTTTAACGTAACACCTTAAATTAACTATAGTTAACGATCAAAGGAATAACTAAATAGGTAAGATTTAATGTTACACATAAAACAGTATTGATATTTTCGTACATGTATATTCTCATTAGGATTTAATAAGATAATAAGTTTTCTTCAAAATTTATGTATCGAATAATTTTGTTTGCAATTGCAGCTGCTTTTGAAATTCTTGCGCATGACGGGAACAATTATTTGGATTGGAGTATTAAAGTGAAAGCCATATTGACGGATCGACTGCTCTGGGACATAGTGAAAGGAACCGATGACCATCCCAATGCAGAAAAGAATGGCATGGCTTTAGGACTGATAAAGTATTCATGTTTTGGGTTTCGGGCCGGGTTAAATGTAATGCTTGAGTTAGATGACAAGCTTGAGAATATTACTTCCGCCAAAATTGTTTGGGATGCTTTGGCAGCAATATGCGCACTCCCCAAAAGTAAGTTACATATATATAGGTATCTCTAGATCTCTCTCTAAAATGCACATGCTCAAACATTTTTAATTTAGTATAGTTATCCAGTATGAGTCCGGTAAATGTGTATCAAGAA